>JAABKJ010006384.1:0-22025 GCA_011634705.1 Andricus grossulariae
AAAAGAGAAAAAAAATATTGATGTTTCAATGAAAAGCATCGATGATATAAGATTCTATTCTCATTGACGAGGGATCTGCATCTCGTTCTCAAATCTTATTTATTAAATGTCATTGATCCAATTGTAATTGCAGTGGTAAATGTATTTGAAAAAAAAAGATTTCAAATCTCTGATAAATCGCAAAGAGCATCTTTGGAAAAGGATAGCCCTCATATTTTTCTTTATCATAGAAGATAAAAGTTTAGAATCCAGTTGTAATTGCCGTGGTAAATGTATTTTTCAAAATAAAGGGAAGAAAAGAAAAAGATTGATGTTTCAAAGAAAAGCATATATGACATAAGATTCTATTCCCATCGACAAGGGATCTACATCTCGTTTTCAAGTCTCTGTTAAATCACAAAAATCACTACTATAAAAGCGATACGCCTAATATTTTTCTTTATCATAAAAAGTCAGAATCCAATTGTAATCGCAGTGGTTAATGTTTTTTCAAAAAAGAGAAAAAAAATATTGATGTTTCAATGAAAAGCATCGATGATATAAGATTCTATTCTCATTGACGAGGGATCTACATCTCGTTCTCAAATCTTATTTATTAAATGTCACTGATCCAATTGTAATCGCAGTGGTAAATGTATTTAAAAAAAAAAAAGATTTCAAATCTCTGATAAATCGCAAAGAGCACAATTGGAAAAGCGATACCACTAATATTTTTCTTTTGCTATCCCGACTCCTGCGGATGCAAACCCTCAGACAAAGAGTACAGAAAATGTATGTTGACCATTGTTTTTTTTTTTTTTTTTTTTTTTTTGGGTGCGCAACTCAAAGACCCCTAATGCCTAACTTACTTTTTTCCACCTTTCCACTTGCTCCTTTTTGCCCAGTTCCTCATCCACTCTGACCCACTCTCCTCTCCAAGTCTTCAAAGAACTTCCGTAATTCGTTTACACATTTACAATGGAACGCCCTCGCTGCCTTTGCACCAGTTCTTTGGCTTATCTTGCTCTAGGAGATGCTCAAAAAGAACGTCGGAAAAATATAATTGTAGGAGGGAAAAATGAGTGAACAAAGGGTAAGAGAAATAGAAGACATTAATTGACCTCTGGCGAATCGCGAAACAAGTAGATTCATTTTATAGCCGTTTTGCTCGATTAGACCACCTCTCTTTAGTACCGTCTTATCGCACTTTTATGCTTATTGCTAAAGCACTCGAGGTCGATTTTTGTTTCATAACGTTTTTGTAAAGCCTTAAGTGCCACATTAATCAGATTTTTTATGTATAGGCTATTCACAAAGTTCATTTCACTTATTCGGCATTGAAAATAAAGAGGCATACATCGCGGGAGTTTACTCCCAAGGATACTTTGGAACAGTGCTTCCAATTTGGATTCGCAACTGTGCGCATGCGTGGCATCAACAGTCTCATTGGCTGTATACTGTGCGCTTTTTTGATGTTATTAAATGTGTAAATCAAGTTTTTATGATGAATCATTATTGTAGACTTGATTAAATTAATTTTCAGATCACAAAATAGTCTTTTAGAGTCAATGATAAATTAATGATTTTATATTACGGTTGGAAAATAAATTATTGATTTTAAATTTAAAAAAAAAGGAACACTGGTTTCTCCAATGTAAATTCTAAATAATTTATAATATTTTGTTGTACTTCATAATAATTATATATTCAAAAAAATTGATTTTCATATGTAATCATTTTAAATGAGCGCGCGATCAGCGTCCAATGAGGCTGCTGGGGCGACGCATGCGCAGTGAGGTTAGCGAGCCAAATTGGGAGGACTCCTTCGGAACGAGTTTTAAACAAAATAGTTGAATTTTTGGCTACAAAAAATAATTAAACTTTCGAGAAAATAGTGAAATTTTTCACAAAATGGCAGAATTTTATCCTAAGAAGATTTTATTTTCTACAAAAAAAAATTCATAAAAATTACAAGAATTTTTAAACAAAAAGTTTAAGTTTCAACAAACAAATGCAAATTTTCCAACAAAATACATCAGTTTTAAAATAAATAGTTGAATTTCGAACCTATAAAAGTGAACGTTTTTACCCAAAACATAAAATAACTACGCTTGCAGATGAAAAAATTAATTATTGACAACAACAAAAATTGTTTTAAACGAGAATTTTCTACCAAAAAAGATTAATTTAACATGATAGCTAAAATTTGTAGAAAAAAAAACTAAGTTTGCAGCTGAAGAACAGTTGGATTTTCAGTTAAAAAAAAATATTTTTTAACGAAAAGAAACTTCATCTAGTTGAATTTAATTCAAAAGACAAATTTTTAACAAATAAGTTTAATTTTCTAGCGAAATTTAGTGAGTTTTGAGAAAATACCGATATACATTTTCTATAAAATAGTTAAATTTTCAACTCATAATGGAAAAATTTCCAACCAAAAATGGAATAGTTAAATTTTCAGAAAAAAAACATTAATTTGTCACAACAGAAAAACGAATTTCTAGACGAATAGTTTAATTTTTGAATAAAAGGTTTGATCTTTGACCAAAAAAAGGTAAATTTAACAAAATAGTTGAATTTTCAAAAAAAAAATTTAACTTTCAAGAAAATGTTGAAATTTATTACAAAAAGGCTAAATTCTACCCTAGGAAAATTTCATTTTCTATAAAAAACAAATTTAAATAAAGTACAAGAAGTTTCAACTAAAAAGTTGAATTTTAAACAAACAAAAATCGAATGTTCAACTAGTTTGATTCATCTATAAGAAAACGAGATTTTAACAAAATAGTTGTATCCTCAACAGATTAATTAAGATTTCAAGAAAAAGGTTAATTTTTTTACCAAATAGCTAAAATTTTAGCATAAAAAGATGAATTTTCAACTAAGAAGATTTTCGAACCAATTGTTGATTTTTTTTTTAACAAATCAGATTAATTCTTCACCTGATACAAGAAATTCAAAGAAATATATATCATTTTTTTCTAAAATAGTTAAATTTTTAACTTACAAAGGACAATTTTTAATGAAAACTATAAATTAAAAAAAAAATTTAATTTTCAACCAAATAGTTCAATTTGTAACTGAAATTAGGAATCTTCATAAAAAATGCATTTTTCACAAAGTAGTTTAACTTTAAAGAAAGTAGTTGATGTTTCACAAAAATGTGAATTCTCAACGAAACATTATAAATCAAGAACAGTCTAAAATTTCAATTTTCAATCAAAAATGAAATTGCTGCATTTTCAGGGAAAAACATTAATTTTTAACAAACAAACAAAAAATTTTTAGCAAAATAGTAAAATATTTAATCATAGAGATGATTTTCTAACTAAAAGTATGAATCTTCAACAAAAATCAAAAATAAATTTTCAAGAAAATACTTCAAAATTCAACCATAGAGGTGCATTATGAACCAAAGAGTTCATTCTTTAAATAATACGATTCAGTTTTCTCAAAAAAGATTAATTATAGACAAAATTAGTTAATTTTCAACCACTTCTCAAATTGTCAACTAAAAAAGATAAATTTTCGAGAAAAAATGGAATGGTCAAATTTTCAGTAAAAATACTAAGTTTAAACCAAAAATTAAATTTAGTTATTTTGTAAAATTTTCAACCAAAGAGATGAATCCTCAATCAAAGAAATGAATTTTTAATGAAGTACTTCAACTTTCAATCAAATAGTTGCAATTTTTGACTAAAAACTTCATTTTTAACCAAAGACGGGAAATATCAACCACAATGTTTATTATTTAAGTAAGATGATTTAATTTCTACAATAACGAAAAAAATTATTACCAAAATTAATAAATTTTCCACCAGGTATTTGAATCTTCAACTAAAAAAGATGACTTTTCAACAAAACAGTTGAATGTTTAACTGAAAAAGATGACTTTTCAAACAGAAATGTAATAGCCAAATTTTCAATTGAAAACATTACCTTTAAACTAAAAATCAAATGAATTTTTATGAAAATACTTAAATTCTTATCCAAAGAGATGAATCTTTAATTAGAAAAATGAATTTTTAACTAATTAGTTCAACTTTCAACTAAGTTAGGTTTAAAATATAAGAATTGATGTTTAGCTATTAACAACAAATTTTTAACAAAGTAGTTACATTTTTTAACAAATTAATCTATTCGTAAGTAATGAAATGAACTTTTGATAAAGAAGATCAACTTTTAACCAAGTGGTTAAATTTTTATTGAAGAAGATTAATTTTTAACAAAGAATACGATTTTATAACTGAACATAAAATTTCTAAAGTAAATTTTTGAGTTTTTAAGTAAAGCAATAGATTTTTAGCCATTAAGGGAATAGTTGAGTATGATTTTTCAACAATATAGTACTCACGAAAATTCTGCGCCTATAGATGCTAAAGTGAACTCACCTGCAACAACAAAAAATATATTGATCAAAATGACCGTTACGTATGCTACAAAAAAATTAAAATTAAAATATGGTCTATAAGAGCCTGATTTTTTTCTTTTTCAGTTTTGAAGATCATCTAATCTACTTAAATTCATATCTGAAAACGATTCCCATCTCGGATGAACCCGGATGAACTCGGATGACTCAACACTGAAGGTTTTCAGTAAAAAGAAGTTTTGTTATTACTTGTTTCTTTCAAAAACTATTAAACAAATTGATGTTTGATGCAAAAATAATTCAATTTTAGGCGCTGAACAAGGATATGATAAAATTGGATTACATTGAGACACAAAAGATCTGCCCTAGATCCTTTCATCCAACTTGAGAACATCAACCAATCCTTATATAATAAACAACATCTTATGTGTAACTCGACAATAAAAAAGAATATGAATATCTTGAGAAGAGAGAATTGGTGATATCTTAGAAAAAGAATTAGATGAACATCTTTTAGCTTTAATTGAAAACTTCTTTAACGAACGACACATCAACGTTCAAGTATATGGAGACCTATCGGATCAATTCAAATTAGAAAATGGTATATGCAAGATTCCTAAATAAGTGCAAATCTCTTCCTAATTTCAATCAATGACTTAATGAAGAATACAAAAAAACAGTTGATAGCGGCCTATAATGATAGTCCAACCGATCAGTTACTTTTTCAGAAAAAAAAGTAACGACTACCAAGAAAAGCCAAATCTACTAAAACCAATCGGAATAATTCTCGCAAATTATTCAAACGAACTATCCACTCAAAAGCTTTCTACTTAAATTAATCAAATTAGTGCAGATCCGGCATGGTATAACAGAAAAAATCAGGTCTGTCCTAGGTTTTTCGGGAAAAGCATAGGTCTAAAGCTGGGGCAGGACTGTTTTTTAGGAAGTGTGCTATGTGAGACTTCTTGATCCAACAATGGATAGACACCTTCAAAGAAAGGAAAGAAAGATACTTCAATATTACCCTTAATTCCACTGACGGATCCAAATCTGAAACCGAAACTGGCGGTTCTATCTAAAACAACAGTCCAGAACTTTATTTCAGTTTACCCGAAAAGTGACGTATTATCAGCTGAGATGGCTATCCTATTTAAAACATATGAGACATGAAAAACCAACCCGGAAACAACTTTCTAATCTGTAGTGACTTCCTCAGTAGCCTCTAAGACATCCAACAAAGAAACTAACATGACCTAAAATTACAAACAATCCACAAAATATACAGTGGATGCAAACAAAACAACAAAAACATCATGTGGATGTGGATCCCCTCTCACCAAGGTATCAATGGTAATGAACAGGTCGATCTTCCTGCTATGTCCGACACTACATTACCAAACGAAAAAGCAAATCTTCTCCTCTGGTCTGACGCCAGCTATTGCTTTCAACAATAATCAAAAATAATTTCAATAATTCAATAATAATCCACAAGCATTGAAAAAAAACTTTTGAATGTTATGAAAAGGAAAACTTCCCTATCACCCAAATCAACCCAAACCATTCAACATGGAAGACCCTTAATAGAGATGATCGAGTATCTGTCTAAATTTCTTGGATGATGAAAATTCACTGTAATTGTAGAATGGATAACAATGGTTTGTTACAGTAAATTACAAATAATTCTACATGTATTTTATTTGAACGTTTTGATTTGACTAATCATCTAACAATTATAGTATTATATATTTATAAATACCATAACCAATAAATACCATAATCAATCAATACCGATATATTAATTTGTGATTATGACCTGGGTCGAATTATTAAACTATGGTTGTTCCTGTTCTGCTAGTGGTTCCACAGTATTCAGTCTGAAAACATATATAATTAATTTCTTTTCATTTTTATCTGGATTTTGGTTATATTATAGAGAATAATTTTTGCATACCTTGGTGTAGCGGAAGGATACTGTGATTCAAGGTTTAACAGTGTCATCATCAGCGAGGCACAGCATCCCTCTGGCGTTGCACCTTCCAATTCCATTATACAACCGGTTAAAAAATTATAAAAATTCGTCAACGCTGGAGCATATTTCACATCAAACAAAAAAAGAAGCTTTAAAGAAATAAGGAAAGCTTTCATAAAATCTCTGGGAACATCCACTATTTTTGAATTGTCTCTTATAAAAAATTAGCGGCTGTTCCTATTGCCGTCAATGGGATCGCAAATTAAAAAATTTTGTTGGCTTGCTGTAGCATTAGTGGCGTTTAATAAATCCTTTTGAGACTGAAACACATTGTATTTTCATTTTTTGTATAACTTAATTACGTTTCACAGCATTCATGTGTAAATAATGATACTTACATTAACAAATCGAATTAGAACCGGTGGAAGTATCTCAGCTAATATTGCCAAAGCTTTAAATGCATCTGTAAATAAAGATGATTATTTTTTCTTGTATGTAACTTAGGTCTCATAAAAATATTTCTTGATCTTGAAATAAGAATAAGCGTGTTGCTTTTAGTGCTTCTACGATGCGGAGACAAGAAAAATTTTGTTTTGATGAAACTGAAGTCCTGTCTAATTACCTAGAAGAAATTAATTATTGTTACTTGCATATGGGTGTTATAACTATGCATTTTCTTCCAGTGAAGAACACAATAATACAAATTTTATATACTTTTAGGCATCCTTCAGATAATTATTATTATAATATTGTTTGCACTTTTAAGTCACTTACCTTCAGCGTATCATTGGTACTTATTTTGTATGTTTCCAAATAAGAACACTCTGGATTTTCGATGGAAATTTGCGAATGTAACAAATAACTCATAGTTATTGTATAAAAGTCAAGGCAAAGTAAGGGATTGAGATAAACATTTAAAAAAAGTCAGAGAATTTTTATAACTATAAATAACTTTCAAGCAAAATAAATTTGAAATATTTTACTTTTAATTTGAAATTCTTTTATTTCGTTTAAAAAAGATTCTAGGTTAAAAATGTTACAAGCTTAAGATTTTGGTATTTGATTATTAATTGTCAGGGAAAATGAAAAATCATTCAGGGAAAAATTAGGTTATTTTTAAAATGAAGGTTTATGGTAAACCTGATATAATATTTCTGTTAGTAATTTATTTGCCTTGTATTTATATTGGAATTTTTTTTGCAGATTCTTTCTCCTGAAGATTATCTTTTTAGTTATAAATTTGATGCTTTGTTTGAAAATTTAACAATTTTGTTAAAAAGTCATTCTTTTTGGTTGAAAATTCAACTATTTGATAGGAAATTTACTTGAAAATTTCCCTTGAACAACTTTGTTTAGAAATCACTTTCAACAATTCAGGTAAACTTTTTTCTTCTCAACAGGAAAATCTTTATTTGTTAAAAATTTGTCTTTTCGGTTTTAGAATTCATTTTTTAAACAAAATTTCATATTTTTTGGTTGAAATTAAAAGTATTGCACTTTATCGTTGAGAATTCATCTTTTTAGGTTGAAAATTCAATTATGTTGTTGAAAATTGATCTTTTTTAACTGAAAATTCAACTACGTGGGTACCAGCTGAACTACTTTGTTGAATTTTTGTTGTGAAAGAAGGTTCATCTCTTTGGTTTAAAATTGACCTACTTCTATTAAAAATTTGTTCTTTTGGTGAAAATTCATATTTTCTGATTCAGAATTCAATTTCCACACATAAAAATCGTCTTTTGGCTTGAAGGTTCAACAATTTAGGTAAACTTTTTTTTTCTCAACCAAAAAATCTTTATTTGTTGAAAAGTTGTATTTTTGATTTCAAAATTCATTTCTTAAACAAAATTGCATATTTTTTATTGAAATATCAACTATTGCACTTTTTTGTCGAGAATTCATCTTTTTAGGTTGCAAATTCAATTATTTTGTTGAAAATTCAAGTATTTTTTTGAAAATTCAATTATTCTGTTCAAAATGCAAGTATTTTGTTAAAAAGTCATGTTTGATGATAGAAAAGTCATTATTTTGTTCAAAATAAATAAATTGAAAAATTTGAAATCTTTATCTGAAATATTGTTTTATTCGGTTGATAAAAGACCTTGTGTTAATAATATTATAAGATGAAAATGTTGGTATTTGAATGTTAATGATTAGGGAAAATAAAAAATTGATCAAGGAAGAATCAGAGAATTTTGAAAATAAATTTTTCACCCTGCAAAACATTATCTTAAATACAGCAAAAATCCATTATTTTCAAGTCCCATATCTTGCTATTCCTTTGAACCATAAATTACCTATTATTTTCAACAAATTGTGGGAGGTTTGCAAACAAGTAACGCAAGTAAATAGAAATAAAATTATCTTTTGAGGGTTTTGCGTAGAAAATAAGTAATTAATTCCGAATTATTGTGTATATAAAGTATTTTTTTGGTTTAAAACAAGCGATAACATGTAAATTCTATAGCGAAACAAATTACATTAATTAAAATTATTACAGTATTTTGTCATTTATTTTTCCCTGTTAGATGCTAACACTTTTTAATCTTATATATCCGGCAAAAATAACCGAGAAAAGCACAGTAGAAATGTTAAAAAATATCACTTTTCTCATTTCCGCCATGCATTTTGTAGCAAGTCGGACCTATAGGTAAACATATTTCTCAAATTTAATCGAATATTCCATATTTGAAATTGTTCTAAACTATCTCTGCTATACTAACCATTTTTTTCCTAACAGATGATCCTTACAAGATTGAACAGTAAACATTCATTTAAATTTAAGAATCTCAAATTAGATTGAAATCAAATTCATTTTTGTGCTCCTCCATTCAAGTATTAAAGTCTGCCAGTCCGTCTTTTATAAATCATCTTACAGATCTTGCAAATGACATTCTAAGCAACACCAGATTTTTCAAATTTATCAAAAGGATCTTCACAAAAATTTATTATTGAATCCATTGTAAATGGTATACGGGAAATAGTATGAGTATTAAATCTTTTCAATATAAATTCAATAGTTTTCGACATTTGACCAAAAAAGGGAAGAACAAAAGTATTAAAAGAACTATATTCTCTCAATGTCTTCTGATGATCTGTAGATAAAATGTTACTTTTTTTGTTTTTGATTCGTTGAATTCTAATGGCGATATGTTGCTCAATTAACTTTTGTGGGTAATGATTAAGAAACAGAATATTCCTAACAATATTCTATTTTGAATTTTCTCTTTGTAAAATTAAATGTGGAAAAAGCCTAGAGCTCTGCCAATTAAGTTTTTGATTACCGTAAGTTTTATTTGAAAAGGATGAGCCGAAAAGAAATTCAAAATTCTAACTGAATATGTACTTTTCCTACACCAATTGGTATATTACCATCCTGATCTTTAATTACTTCTATATCCAAAAAAACTGATTTTAATATTTTACCCCATTTTATGGGTAAATTGAAGTTTTGGATGAAAACCATTAAAAGCATCAATAACTGCCTGAAACATTGAATTTAAAATAACATTGAATTTAAAATAAGTTGAGTTCGTAATAAAAGCTGTCCCTTTAATAAATTCTTTTTGACTTGATCGAGTACGTATTTTTATATTGTGCCAACTATTTAAAATCGCCTGTTTAACTAATGCAAAGGGTATACTTGGAAACATTGCAACAACATCCAAACAAAATCATTGCATGATCATCAAGAACAGTTTTTTTAACAATAATTTTTTCCCAGCTATTTTTATTATTGTATTTTAAAGTTGTAATGGAGTTTTTAAGTATCAAATTGAAGTTTTGTTCTAAACATTTCGTGGGAGTGTTAATAGTTGAAATAACCATTCTCAAAGGATAGCCTTCCCTATGAATCTTTCTCAAACCATAACATCTTGCAAGAACTGTGTCTTCGGTATTTATATCACTCCATCTTATATCTTTTCCTAAAACTTTTTTTCTCTGATTGTCTAGAATCCTGAAAGTATCTCTTCTTAATTGTTTCAACGGCTTTTTATTCAATAAATCAATGCTATCACGATTGAAAAGTAAATCTACCGTGTCCCTAATATAATCTGATTTCTCCATGCAAACTGTAATACTGCCCTTGTTAGCATTTATGCAAATTATATCAAGGTTGTTTTTAAGAAAACTTTTCGTTATCATGAAACATTCAGAAATTTTACGATCAATGCTACTGCATCAATATTACATGCTTACTAAAACCTTCACCTTATCCAAAAATATCTGTAACTGAATCTGATATGTGACAAATTTACAAACCAAGGATTTCTATCTTCTTCTTCAAAAATCTTGTCTGAATTTTTGCTCTTGAACATTAGTTTGTTGTCATGGTTTTTATCATTGTTCAGAAATCTTCCATTAAGAAAAATCTGATGTTTTGAAAAATCAATGATTTTATCTTGTTCTAAACATACTTCTAATTCACTTCTAATCCTCGAAATTGTTACTTTAAAAAAATTATCATGATTTGAAACATCCTTTATCAGTAAATTCCACATTAGAAGTTCAAAATCCAATTCTTATCTTAAATTTTTCCACCGCTATTCACCTAGCTGTAGTTGCGACGTTAAATGAGCTTTAGAAAAACCTTTAGTTGTTACCTATTCCTTACGAGAACAATCAAATTGAAAAACTGTTTGAGTTATTGCCTGCTTGATACAGAAATGATTCAGTTCCAGGCGCTGGACAAGAGCATGATAAAATTGAATAAAGTCCATTAATCAATCAATCAATCATATTCTATTTCACTGGCACAAGTAGTTGGAAAAACGTGTTATTTTCGGATAATCGATTTGTTGACTCAGAGCTATCGAGTCGCCTCCAGCGTTCGCATTGATTTCCGATGTGAAACGCATGTATCTTTTCCATATGTATGTATTTCTATATTTCGCTCGGCTTTTGCCAGGCGATACCCTTCTTTATCATTTTTATGGCCAAGTTAGGGGTCGTGAAATGAGCTTCCATTTATCCAGCAAGCCAATAAAACACACGCCACACATCTTCTATTGCCCGTCCCTACTCACTTTGTGTCATCGCACATATCTTATTTTCCAATTTGTTCTGTCTCGATCGACATTGCGAGCTGTCTCAAATATAAGTCGAATCCTAAAAACGTTGTATTTGAAGTCCTCAGGAATACGAAACAACATCAGAATGTATGTCCATTAGTAGAGTAGCCCTTAGGGACCGTGAATAAACTACATTACCAATTTTAGGCAATTTTTTACCCTCAACTCCTTAACGATCATAGTCCTCCCCCCCATCATGAAAGTAACGCAGCCATTGATCGAGGGGGAAACTACTCCTAAAAATTCGGTTCAGCTGAGGTGGATTACACCGGATTATGTCGGATTATCCTCGATTACCACTGTATACAGAATTACCTTGGATTATCTAGGATTAACCTAGATTGCAGGGGATTACTCAAGATTACATGGAATTATGGTGTATTACCGCCCTCAATTAGACTCACAGGAATTTAAAAAAAAAGAATTAATTTCTAATAAAAGCGTGGAATTTTCAGCGAAATAGACATAGAAAAAAGTAGGGTTACCTGCAACATTTCGTATCCTCAGTTTTTTCTATACATGCATTTTTGAACAAATTGTTAAATTTTTATTCAAAAACATAAGCTATCAACAGGGAAGATTAATTTTTAACGGAAAAAGACGAATTTTCAAAAAAAGAGATAAATTTTCTTTCACAAAAAAAAAATTCACTAACTTGTTGAATTTTGAAGCAAAAAGACGAAATATCCACAAAACAGAACTTCGAAGAATGTATTACATTTTATCTCAAAAGATTTCAACGGATTTGAAAAATTTCGCTACTAAAAGTTTATTGGGTTTTTCAAAGAATTTCAAAATTTACATTTTTTTTTGCAAAATTGCTATTTCCGTGCAGTTTCATAAATCGTTCATTTGTAGTTTACATACATTTTAAAATAATTTGTTGAATATTCTAATTATTACTGTAATCAAATATGCTTTCTAAATTAATTAAAAACAGTTTTAGGAAGAAGAAATTTATCATATCAAACATAACTTTATAAGACAATTTTGTTATCAAATATGTTGATAAAAACTGAACAAATCAATAAGCAAATTATTTGTATTCTGTCAGTCCCTTATAAACAATTAGTAGTAGAGCTATACTGCTATCGTGCCACTTACCGACTGATGGTAAATATGCATTACCGACCGATGGTAAATCTGTCTTACCGACCGATAGCAAGTACTTGATAAGTGACTTAGCATGGAACAGAACCTTGCTCGGTCGGTAAGTGGTCCCATAGCGGCATAGCTCTACTACTAATATTATAATATTGATCATATTTTCCAATAAAATAGATGGACATCACACTAATATACCAAATAACTCTATTGAAAAATAATGACACAATTTAAAATATTAGAAGCAATTCCAGGAAAAATAAATTTTTGTGCAAAAAAATAATACTATTTGACAATTTGGTTATTAAAGCTTATGAAAACTGAAGGGATCAATAAGCTAATTATTCCTCATCTGTCAGTCTCAAAAAAAGAAATTATAATAAATCACGATATTTTCTAATTAAATAAATGGACAGCACACTAATATACCAAAAGAACAACCCTTTTGAAAACTAATTATGCGTTTTAAAAGATTATTTATTTAAACATTGAAAGTTATCGTTATTTTTCAAATTATGTTTTTATTTAATGCCACTTCTAAATTAATTATAAGAAGTTTTAGGAAGAAAAAATTTTCATACCAAAAACACTATTAGACAGTCTTGATATTTAATTATTGTATGAAAACTGAAATGATCAAAAGAAAATTATTATTATCCTGTCAGTTCCCCAGACAAAATCGCAATACTTCATTATATTTTCTAATGAAATAGATGGCCAGCACACTAATATACCAAATGAGCCTATTGAAAAAATGATGATATTTGAAAGATTTGTTATTTCAATATTCAAAGTTATTATTACCTTTGGAATAATTTTTATAACTGAAGGTTCTTCGCACACTAATGATAAGCAGTTGTGGAAAAATTAAATTTTTATACCAACAATAACACCATTTGACAATTTTGGCATCAAAGTTAATAAAAACTGAATGGGTCAATAAGCAAATTATTTCTATTCCGTTTTCTATAAAGAATTATAATATTTTATCATATTTTTTGATAATATAAATGACCAGCACACTAATATAGCAAATGGCCAGCACACTAATGTACCAAATGGCCAGCACACTAATGTACCAATTCGCCAGCACACTAATATATCAAATGGCCAGCACACTAATATACCAAATAACCCTATTGCAAAAGAATGATGCTATTTAAAAAAAATAGTCATTCAAAAATTCGAAGTTATTGTTGACTTCAAAAATTATTTTTATGATTGAACTTCTTTTTACTTTAATGAGAAGCATCTTCGAAAAAAATTAATTTTGATACCAAAAGTAACGAATTTGATAATTATGGTATCAGAGTTTACAGAAACTAGATGGGTAAATAAATAAATTATTTATATTTCGACAGTCTTCCATAAAAAATATAATATTTTACCACATTTTGTGATAAAATAAATGGCCAGCACACGAATATATTAAATAAATTTACAGAAAAATAACGATGTTATTTAAAAGATTAGTTATTTAAATATTAAAAGCTATTATGACCTTTAGAATTATTTTTGTAATTGAATTTCACGTCTAAATTGATGAAAAGCAGCTTTAGGAAGAATAAATTTTCATACCAAAAACACTATTAGACAATTTTGACATCAAGTTTGTTGACAACAACAAAAAGGATTGATAGGAAAATTATTTGTATTCTGTCAGCCGCCTAGACAAAATTATAATAGCTTTCCATATTTTTTAATAAAATAAATGGCCAGCACACTAATACCAAATTACACTATTGCAAAATAATGATGTCATTTAAAAGATTAGTTATTCAAGTATTCAAAGTTATGGTTAGTTTTGAAAATTATTTTTATAATTAAACATCGCTCGTAGATTAATGAGAAGCAGTTTTGGAAAAAATAAATTTTTATATTAAAAATAACACCATTTGACAATTTTGGTATATAATTCATCGAAACGAAATAGGTCAATAAGCAATTTATTTCAATCCTGTCTGTCTTACACTGGAAAATTATAATATTTTACCATATCTCCTGATAAACTAAATGGCCAACACCCTAATATACTAAATAGCCAACCCACTAATATACCAAATGGGCAGCACACTAATCTACCCAATGGCCAACACACTCATATACCAAATTGCCAGCACACTAATATACCAAATAACCCTATTGCAAAATATTAATGCTATTTAAAAGAGTAATTATTCAAATATTGATAGTTATTGTTAAAATTGAACTTATTTCCATAATTAAACTTCCTTTGTACTTCAGTGAGAAGCATCTTTGGAAAAAATAAATTTGTATTTCAAAAATAACACATATGATAATTTTAGTATCACAGTTTATAAAAACTTAATGGGACAGTGAGGAAATTATTTATATTCTGTCAGTCTTCTATAAAAAAATTACAGTAATATAGCGAGTAAACGTCTAGGAAATTAGTGATACCATTTAAAGGATTAGTTATTTAAAAATTCAAGCAACGGATAGCATCATTAGTTCGTAAATAATGAGTATCGACATTAATTAATTAACTAGCTTCTTATAGGTCAATCTAATAACCTTTATTTGTAGACTGAGACTAAAGCAGGCTAAAATAATCCTATTCATTTAGTGTACATTTTGCATGGTCAAGAATGTCAGAGAAAATAGTTTAATATTTCAGAAACGCTTTTATTTCATGACAAATGGAAGGTTCACTTACTTAAAGTGGACAAGATGATCGAAACTTTTCTTATCATGTCTCGCGAGTATATCCAAACAGATGAAATTTTTTATCTCGGGTGACATCTATTTCAAGTGCAGTGAAGAAAACTGCTTTTACTCATTCAAGTGACAACTCGACAGAGTTCCCTGAAAACAGTCAGAGTCACTCAACATACTTCTTATGAAAATATCTCAAATTGAAACTTTCCATGAATAATAAAATGTTTATCGATTGAGTGCTCATAAACTGTGAATAGATTTTGTCATGAAAGTTTTCATATATTCAGAATCTTCCCGAACTTTATATAACCAGAAGTGAATACATTACAATTTGAAATTTTATAGAGATTACATTTTCGAAAAAAATTAATGTTTTCTGTAAAGTAAAGACATTTGAGATAAGGCTACACTTATGTAGTTTAAAAATAGAGATTGGAAAATGTTTAGAACAATTTTATGATTGTCCTATCGAAAAACCGAAAAAAATGCTGGATTCGTCTCGTATTTCTAGGAGTTTTCTGAATTATGCAAAATAATGATTTTTGAACAACAACATTATTATAAACAATTCGGAAATTTATATAAACACATATATCAGTCCGAAAATAGTTTTTTTTTAAAGTTTTTAATTGTGTAATGTATTTGTTTAAATAAATATTTTTTCGCAGTGATTGAAAAAATTCCTAATTATATTTTACTGAATAATCTACTAATGTACTCAAAAGTATTTTCAGACTTAAAAAAATTTAACTGTTCTGTTCAAAATTGTTTTTTTTTTCGGTTAAAAATTTAATATTGCGTTAAAAAAACTATTTGGTTGAAAATTGATTATCTTTGTTCACAATTTCAAATATTGGTTTAAAAATTCTTTTTTTGTTGTTAAAATGTCAACTGTTTGTTTAAAATTAATATAAAAAAAATTGATCTACGTATATAAACATCTGTTCCTTTTTTTGGTTGGAAGGTAATTTTTAAACTGTAAATTTTACTGTTTCATTTTTAGTTGAAAACTTGTCAGTTTTATTCGAAAATTCCACTATTTGGTTGAAAATTTACGTTTTTTATAAAAAATTGGTCTCTTTTCTGAAAAAATTATTTTTCTCAGTTTAAAATGTATCTCTTTGATTAAAAATTTAACTACTTGGCTTAAAGTTGAAATTCGCTGTTAAATTTCTTTTCCTGTTCATAATTGTTATCATTTTTCTTAAAAATTCATCTCCTTCTTTTAAAACGTTTTTAGGTGAAAATTTAACAATTTTAGTTGAAGATTCCATATTTCAGTTAAATTCGTCTTTTTTGAAATTCATTTTTTTGTTTTGAAAATTGAACTATTTTGTTAAGAACTCGTTTTTGTAGTTAAAAATTAATTTTTTAACTGAAAGTTTAACTGTTTCATTTTTTGTTAAAAATTTATATTTTTCAGTTGAAAATTCAGCCCTTTAGTTGAGAGTTAATGTATTTTGTTGAAAATGCATCTTTTTTGAAAGAAAATTAATTTTTCCATTTGGAAATTCTATTTTGTTGATAATTAAAATGTTTGATTGAAAATTCGTTTTTTCTTTGTGTTCAAAATTAACTGTTCTATCTGAAAATTTAATTTTTCTACTCGAAGATTCATCGTTTCAGCTGAACATTCATCTTTTTGGTTGTTAGTTAAACTATTTGTTCGAAAATTCGTTTTTGCGGTAAATTATAGAAATTAGAAAATAATTTTAATTGTTCAATTCTTTGTTGAAAATTTATATTTCCAATTTAAATATTTAACTGTTTGGTTCAAAATTCAACTATTCCATTTTTGTTTGAAAACTCACCTTTAAGTTAAAAGTAAAACTATTTTGTTGAAAATTGAACTATTTTAATCAAATTTTGTTTTTTTGTGGTTGAAAATTAATTTCTAAACTAAATTCATCTTTTTGGAGAAAAATTTATCACATTTTGAGTTTAGTTCAAAATTTATTTCTCTTGCTAGAAATGCCATCTCTTTGGTTCGATATCCAACCATTTTTTGTCAAATAAAGAATTTTTCTCATTTGAAAAATAAACACTTTTTATAGTTATTGGTTTATTTGTTTGTTTTGAATTTGATTACTAACAGTAGAAATTTTGGTTAAGGATTCAACTATTTTATGGAAGATTCTTCCTTTTTGGTTAAAAAGGTTTTTATCAAAAAATAAAATCTTTTTTGGTTGAGATATCATGCATTACATTTTTCGTTGAGATTTATTTGTTTTGTTCAAAAATTATTTTTTAACTGTCAATTTACCAAGTCCATTTTTGTTTGAAGGTGTGACTGCCACAGTTGTAAATTAAACTACTTTGGCAAGAAATTAATTTTTTCAGGTGATGATTCATAATTTTACTTGTTTGGAAACCATCATTTTAGTTGAAAATTAATCTCCCTGGTTGAGAATACGACCATTTTTCAAAAATTCATGTGTTTCGCTACAAATTAAGGGTTTTATCAAACATTATCTTTTTGGTAAATTTTTTCACCACGCCTCCTTTCCATTTCATCACGCCTACTCCCTATTTTCGCATGCCTCCTTCCTATTTTATCACGCCTCTTTTCTAATTTAGCACTTCTCTTTCCTATTTCACCACGCCTCCTTTCTATTTTACCACGCCTCCTTCACGTATTCCCACGCCCCCTCCCTATTTCACCACGCCTCTTTTTTTGAGTTCACACATTATGTATCTCATCCTCTCCCCTTATTTTATAAAAAGGAAGTTCCCTTGGCTCACGGTATAAGATTATCTTTTCAGGGCAAGAAAAAGGGTTGATTCTGTCATTTGAGTTTATGAAGCATGATGAAAGTTTAATTTCCCTTGACGAGTTGCGTCTCTATGATTTCATTGGACTGTCCTGTTAATCTCACCCCTGTTTTCTGGGTCGGTTGAGCTCGTGGTTCCTGCTTGACTTTGTCGTTGCATTGTCTCTCCTGGTATGGCGGAAGAACGAAAATTATGCTACGCCAAAATGCTTTATTTCCTTCAGCGACGCCACACAGCGCCATGCGGACCATCGCATCGCCTTAACAAAGGCGAATGGAACTTGTTAATTACATTGTTCTGTAGGTGGTGAATGTGAAATTACGTCTGTCGACCAGGACCTAGAATGAAAGAAGAGGCCACAAGTGGAGGGTCGTTTAATGCTGCGTGTGACAGAATAATTACTGCCAATTCTAAATAAACGTTTGTCTATCTCAGGGAAGACGAAGAGTTATTTCAAAAAGATGAGCAACAAATGAGTTCAAACGATTCGAATTATTTCTACGTTTATCCGTTCATGCGGCCACGCTGCTTTCCCATGTCAACCACGCCTATTGTCTATTTGGCAACACCTCTCAACTATTTGGCGACGCCCCTTACATATTTGACCACGCCCTCATATATTTGGCCACGCGCCTTACATATTTCGTCACGCCTCCTTTCTATTTTCCCTCTCATCTTTTCTATCTTACCATGGCTCCTCCCTATTTCACCACGCGTTCTTCCTATTTTGCCACGCCTCCTTTCCAGTTTACCACGCCTTCTTCCTATTTTACCACGCCTCCTTCCTATTTTACCACGCATCTTTCCTATTTTACCACTCCTGTTTCTATTTTATCACGTCACTGGTTAATTCAAACATGAAGCTTTCCCATTTATCAACGCCCGTGATTTATTGAGCGACGCCGCTTTCTTATTTCACCACCCTCATTGCCTATTTGAAACTTGATTCCCTTCCCATTTGGCAAAGCCCATGATCTATCACGTCACAACTCTTTTCTGTTTTAACACGCCCACCGCCTATTTGAAACTTGATCTCTTTCCCATTTGACAACGCCCATGATATACTGAGTCACGCCTCTTTTTCTAATTGGCTACGCCCATGGTTCATTTAGTCACGCCTATGGTTTATTTAGTCACGCCCTTTTCCTATTCAGGAACGCCTCTTTATTATTTGACCACGCCTGTTTTTCTAATTTTTAACTTTTTTTAATTTAACCTAGCTCGACATAGCTTATCTTTTCAGATGAATATTTAAACCAAAAGACATGATTTGAAATCAAATTAAGCAGGAATTGAAATTTTTCAAATTTTGAGTTACACACTAACTAAGCAGAATAATTTTCTACGAAAAAAGTCAATTTTTCCATAAAATACATGAACTTTCAAATTAAAGGGAATTTTTTTCAATCCAAAATCAAGTGATTAAGTCTTCATTCTTGAGAAAAAAAACATTAATTTTAATCGAGCAGGCGCATTTTTAATAAACGAGAATGAAATTTCGAACAAGAGAGATGAATTTTCAAACAAAAAAGACGAATTTTCAACTAAAAAAGATCAATTTTCTAACAAAACTGGAATAGTGAAATTTTTAGATAAGAATTAATTTTGAAAAAAAATAATATTTTCAAGAAAACAGTCACATTTTTACAGTTCAATTTTTATCTAGAAACATATAAATTTTTAAAACGATAGTGAAACTTTTGATCAAAAAAGTTCAAAGCTAAATGAAAAATGTAACAATTGATTTTTCAACCAAAAAACACATTTTTGACAAAATAGTTGATTTTTTTCACAAAATACATAAATTTTCAACTAAAATGGAATTTTAAACTAAATTTATGAATCTTTAACCAAAGAAAGAAGGAATCTACAACATAATAGCTAAACTGTCTACAAAAAAGATGCATTTTTAATTCAAATAAAGAATTTTTTATTAAAATGACGAATTTTAAAAATAATTTTTTTTTTTCAAAGTAGTAAAAAATATGATCAAATAGTTGAAATTTCAACTGAAAAAATTTTTCTGAAAAAACAATAGGATAGGTAAATTTTTAAATAAAAAGCAGATCTGTATTTTTAACAAAAAAAAAACGAATTTTTCAGAAAATTGATTCCATTTTCAATCTTGCGAAAGTTCTCTTCATTTGAGTTAGATAAATAATATTGACCTTAATCTTTAAATACTTTGCACCGATCCATCTATTTCACTCGAGATAGGATTGAGGATATGTTCAGATATAAGAAATGATCCATCAGTATCTTGACATTTCATATATACCGAGACTGCCCTGTTTTAGTAAAAATAAAAAATAAAGAAACTAAAATAACTCAAAAAACTCAAAAAATGAATTTTTTATATATTCCCTAAATTATTCCATGGTTTTTTGGTGCCAAAATAATTTGGAAAAGCACCGTAATGAGTTCAGCGTGTTAACGTTGCCAATTTTTTTTTATAAATTAATTAAATTAAAGAAATTAATTGAATTTGTAACCAAATAAATGAATTTTCAAATAAAAATGAAGAATTTGCAAAAAGAGTTGAAATTTCTACCAAGAAAAAATTTTCAACCAAGAAAGAGTTTTTTGACAAACTGCATACATTTTTAACCGAATAGTTTAATTTTCAACATAAAGAGATCAGTTTATAACCAAAAATGAAATGGTTCAATTTTAATTAAAAAAATTTCACTCTCAATAAAAAAAAATTAATTTTCTATCAAATTGTTAAATTTACAAGCGAAAGCGACGAATTTTCTGCAAAACAGTTGAATTTTAAATCCTAAAATAATTATTTTCAACAAAAAAGTATATTTTCAACCAAACAGTAGAATTTTCAACAAAATATTTAAATGTTCAGTCAAAAAAATTCATTTTTAACCAAAAAACGAATTTTCGAAAAAGCAGTTCAATTTTCAACCCGAAAGATGAAATTTCAATTAAAATTACGAATGTTCAACAAACAAAAATTATAGTTGATAATTCAACAACAAAAGATTGTATTTTAAATGAAAAAACAATTTAACAAAAAATGCGAATTTTCATCAAAAAGCATAAATTTCGAAAAGTTAAGGTTTAACTAAAAAAAGATGATTTTTTAAAATAAAATCTATGACTTAAATTGTCAGTTAAAAAATTAATTTATAGTAGAAAAAACGACTTCTTTGCAAAACAGTTTAATTTAACTGAAGTTGAATTTAATTTTTCACCAAAAATTTCGAACTAATTGAAAATTCGTCCTTTTAACTAGAAAGTCAACTTTTTTTCTTCAAAAATTTAACTATTTGTTTGGTAATTAGTCTGTTTTTATGGAGGATTCAAGTATTACCTGAGAATTATCTTACTTTGGTTGAAAATTATATATTTTTTTTTCATTCAAAAATGATCTATTTGGTTAAAAAAAAAACTTTTTGATTAATAAATAATATTATTGTATTGAATACTTAACAATTTAGTAAAAAATTCAACTTCATGTAGAGAATTCAGTTTTCTTTACAGAAAACGGATTTTTTTCATAAAGAATTTGACTGATGAATTTTTTGTTAGAAATGGATATTTTTAGAAGAAAAATTACTCTGTTTCGTTGAATATTTACGCAGTTTATTGAAAATGTCTATTTTTCGGTATGAAATTGATCTGATTGATTAAAAATTAAATGATTTGATTGCAAATTTATGTACTTTGCTGAAAATTCATCTTTTTAGAATGAAAATACATCTTGGTTGAAAATTAAAGAAGTTTACTTGAATTTTTTTTTTTTTTTTTTAATTACAGAAATGAATTATTTTAACTAGAAATGAACATTTTTAACTAAAAATAAACATCTTTGTTGAAAATTAAAATTAATTGAACTATGTGGTCCAAAATTGAAATCTTTTGTATCACATCCACTGTTTAAACTATTCAGTGGAAAAATTATGTAATTGGAGAAAAACTTGTATTTTTTGGAAAAAATGTATCTTCTTGCTTGAAAAATCAACTTTCTGATTAAAAATTTGTATATTTTGTTGAAAATTTCTCTTTTTTGTAGAAAATTAATCTTTTTGCTTTAAAAATTCAAATATTTCTGTTCAAGATACATACA
>JAABKJ010006385.1:0-15219 GCA_011634705.1 Andricus grossulariae
GAAGGTTAATTTTGAACCCAAAAAGGTGAATTTAAAAACAAAAATTTCTTTTTCAACCAAAGAGATCAATTTTCAACTAAAATAATGAATCTCTACAAAAAAAAAATAATTTTTAACAAAATTATTAATTTGTCAACTAAGAAATATTTTATTTTAAACCACAAATCGTTTAAGTCAACAAAAGAGATGAATTTCCTACAAAACAGTTTAATTTTTAACCCGGATCTATGAATTAAAACAAAAATAATTTTCTACAAAATATTTGAATTTTCAACCAAAAAGATGATTTTTTAACCAAGAAGATTAATTTTCAACCCAAAAAGGTGAATTTAAAAACAATAGTTTCTTTTTCAACTAAAAAGATCAATTTTCAACTAAAATAATGAATCTCTAACAACAACAAAAATGAATTTTTAACCAAGAAGATTAGTTTTCAACCATAAAAGGCGAATTTAAAAAAAAATTGTTTCTTTTTCAAACATAGTGATCAGTTTTCAACTAAAATAATGAATCTCTAACAACAACAAAAATGAATTTCTAACAAAATTGGTAATTTGTCAAGTAAAAAAGATTTTATTTCAAACCACAAATAGTTAAATTCGATTAAAAAAATACGATTTTTCTACAAAACAGTTAAATTTTCAATCCGAAAATATGAATTAAAAAAAAAAACTAATTTTCTACAAAATATTTGAATTTTCAACCAAAAAGTTAATGTTTCAACCAAAAAGATGAATTTTTAACCAAGAAGATTAATTTGCAACCAAATAATTGAATTTTTATTAAAATAGTTGAATTTTCCAACAAAAAGGGTGTATTTTCAACAATATAATGAAACATAAAAACATAAAAATATAATGAAAATAATAAATGTTTCAATAAAATAATAAAATTGTTAACCAAAAAGACGAATTCTCAAACAATAATATAATAGTAGATTTTTTAACCAAAAAGAATGAACTTTCAACCAAAGATAGTTGGATTTTCTTGTTTGGTACTATTAATTCAAGTATGAATTTTAGAGGAAAAAACGAGAAAAAGGCGAACAAAAAGGAAGCCTGCGATAAATAAGTAGGAATTTTGATTCATTTCTAATACTTTAAAAATTTTAAATGAAATTCGTAAAACGATGTATCGGATCAAATTTGTGGTTGTAGAAAGAAAATTTTGGAAATCGAAAACAATATGCAAAAAAGTAGCTTATATTAGGACACTCAGATAAAGTATAATTAATTTCTAGTTGATTGTTTTATGGCTTCGTTTTACATATAAGCAAACTGCGTATTTAACAAAATTCTTATCTTCATAATTTTTTTTATTTCTGTGAATAACAATATTTTTTGTTATTTCTGTTTTTTTGAAACTATAATCTTTTTTTAGCTGAGCTTAAAAATATGTTTTGAACATCTAAGAGCTTTCGAGTGATAAAAATACTTTGTAAATAAATTTCAACGTCTAAGGAAACAAAAATAGAAAATGTAGGTTTTTCAAATAATCATTTTTGGATTTTTCAATTTTTTTTGTAACCTACTTAGAAAAATTCTTTGAATAACTCAGGCTTCTGTTCTGAATAGATACACTTGAAAAAAACTGATGAGAATAAGAAATCAAAAACTGTCCACTGATTAAAATACATTTTTTAAGTTCTGACATGAGCATTTTTCAATTTTTTTTTCTGTTTTTCAATCTTTGATCTTCTCGAGTAGTTGAATTTGAAAAAAATGTAATAGTTGATATTTAAATCCAAAAAGATTTTAATTTTAAATAAAAAATAATTTCATTCATAAAAAAAAGGATTTTTCATCAAAATAGTTGAATCCCTCAACGAAAGAGATGAATTTCCAACCAATAAAATTAATTTTCTCCCAAAAAAGACAAAATTTTTAACCAAAATGATGAATCTTCATCCAAACATGTGAATTTTCAACTTTATACCAAGTAGTTGAATTTTCAACTAAAAAAAAAAGAAGAAATTTTGAACCAAAAATGGAATAGTCAAATTTTCAACCAAAAAAGAGGAATTCTCAACGAAAAATATAATATTTTAATGTTAAATTTTAATAAAAAGAGATGAATTGTCTACCTAAAGAGATGAATTTTTTAATCGAGACGACATATTTTTAAGGGTATTGTTGAATCTTCAACAAAAAAAGATTTTTCAGTCCAGAAAGAAAAAAAATGTCTTAAAATCTTTCAGATTATTTTTTGACAATTTTGGAAATCTTCCGGAATGTTTTTAAATATTTTTGAATATTCTCAAATTAATGTTGTAAAAGAAAAATTCATTTCAAAGTATCCCAGAAATGTTAAGATAATTTTATTATTGTTTTTTTAAACAAAATTTTTTGTAAATTTAAACCTTTCAAACTTCTTCCAAATTTTTATTCAAAATCTTCAAAAATTTAAATTTTGTTTCATATAAATGTTGAAATCTTTTTAAGTTTAAAATTATTTTTGTATCTTTTCACTTTTAAATATATCTTAAACTTACTCGAATTTTTTCTAAAATTTTGCTATAAAATTAATTTAATCAAATAAAAAATGAATTTAAATTTTCCCTGGAAGCTTCAAAATTTGATTTCAAAATCTTTGAAATTCTAAATTTTGCTTAAAACTTTTTGAAATCTTTAGAAATTCTAAATTATTTATATTTTCCAAAATATATGAATTTTTTCCAAGAAAATTAAATTTTTTAATTCACTAATATGCATTTTCCACAAAAAGTTCATTTTCAACCAAATATTTGAATTTTCAACCAAAAAAATGACTTTTTAACAAAGTAGTTCAAATTTTAACCAAGTAATTGTATTTTCAACGAAAAAGATAAATTCTAAAAAATTTTAATATTTGATATTTCAATCCAAAGATTTTGATTTTAAATCAAAAACAGTATAATTCATAAAAATGGCAACAAAATAGTTGAATACACAACCAAAGAGATGAATTTTTAACTAAAATGATGAATCTTCATTCAAAAATGTGAATTTTGAACTAACTCTTAACCAAGCAGTTGAATTTTCAACTAAAAAAAGAAAGAAATTTTGAACCAAAACTGGAATAGTCCAATTTTCAACCAAAATTGATAAATTCTCAACGGAAAATATAATAGATGATATTAGAACTAAAGAATATTTTTATTTTAAATAAAAAAGAGTTGAATTCATCCAAAAAGACGAATTTTCAACAAAATAGTTGAATCCTCAGCCAAAAAAGTTTTGAATTTTAAACCAAACGTTTGCAATTTTAATTTAAAAAAAATTAAATTTCCCCCCAGAGAGATGAATTTTCAACAAAAAAAGAAGAATTTTGAACAACTATTTATTTTTTAATTTTCTTTGTTTATTTGCTTTAAGGTTATATAAATATAGTTCTCCTAGATTTCTCGAGAAAATTCAAAAAGATTTTTGAAGATTTCAGATATGTCAAAAAAGTATCTAAAAAATTTCTAAGCCTTTTTTTATTTTACAGGGTCTTATAAAATTTTAGGATAAATTTAAGTAATGTAAAAAATGTTTACGACTTTGTGACGCTTGGAAAAAATTTAAAAATATTTTGTAACTGTTCGGAAATCATTTAAAGTTTAAATTTTTTTTAAAAATCTCTTCAAAATTTCAAAAATTGCTAAATATCTTTTAAAATGATTCGAATCTTTTGAAATGTTTTGAAATCTTTCTAAATATCTTCTTAAACTGAATGTTTTAACATACAAAATTATTGATAATTTTTCGAGAAATCTTGAGTAAATTTTTTTATTCTCTTGAAACCTTTTAAAATTCAAAATTTTTTGTTCGAAATCTTCAAAAATCTACATTTTGTTTCAAATAAAATTATTTTTGTATTCTCTCAAAACGTCTAAATATCTCTTAAACTTACTCGGATTTTTTCTAAAATTGTATAATAAAATAAACTTTAATAAGAGAAATCATTAAAGAATCATTTAAAATTATTTAAAAACTATACAATTTCTTATAAAAAGATTCTTCGTTCCTAAATGTAAAAATAAATGTTCAATCTTTTCCCTATTCTCCCTTTTTTTGAGCCCTTTTTGTGATATGTTCCTAATATGTTGAAACTGAATAGAATTGACTGGATTAAAAAAAAAGTAGACCTGAAAAACCTGAAAAGTTCGTGGAATTTTAAAGCCGGACTTTGTAGCAACCCTCTATTTTGTTTTTAAATAAATTTTTTCAAATTCCAATTTTATCTCTTCAGAATCAGCTGAGTGGATTTCTCCTGAGGAAATTTAAAAACAGCAACGGATGGCAGAGGCTGTGGGTCGTTTTTACCAACTTTTGTCTATTTTTCTACAAATCGCATCGAGACGATTTTCCACTGGCGAGTTTACCATTATTGGGTTATACCGTCACGACTCCATCGGAAAAAGATGCAATCAATAAAGACTTTGTCTTTAAACTCCAGTTCAAAAATCACGTTTATTTCTTCAGGGCAGAAAGTGATTACACTTTTGGAAGGTAAGGTTTACAAATATTCGAATAGGGTGGCCACCCACTCGGGAGGACCGGGAGAAAACCCGGAACTGAAAATTTTTTACGCTATGGGGGGGGGGGTTCTTTATTAATCTACGTAATTTTTGGAAATTCGCAAATTAATCAAATAACTCGCAGTAATTGTACAGAAATTAAATATAAATTTAGCTTTACGCACGAAAGAAACTTGGCGAGAGAAAAAGGAACCTAGCCGACAATAATTTTAAAAAAGTCAGGAAATTTTTATTGGTCAGGGAAAAGTGAGGAATTTAGAAAAAAATATGGCAAAAGTCAGGGGATTTCTATAACTTTAAATAACTGTCAAGCAGAATAGATTTGAAATTTTTCGATTTTTAATTTAAAATTGTTTTATTCCGTTTATAAAAGATTTTGAGTTAAAAATGTTACAAGTTTAAGATTCTGGTCTTTGAATATCAATGGTCAGGGAAAATGAAAAATTTGTTCAGGGAAAAATTAGACATTTTAAAAATGAAGTTTTGTGGTGACCCTGATATAATATGCTTCTTAGTATATTAGTATTTTTTTTTGCAATTGCTTTCTTCTGAAGATTATTTTTTTAGTTATAAATTTTATTATTTGTTTGAAAATTGAACAATTTTATTCAAAAGTCATCCTTTTTGGTTGAAAGTAGAACTATTTTGTTGAGAAGTAATTTTTTTGGGTTGAAAATTCAACTATTTCCGTAGAAAATTTAATTTTTTATTGAAATTCATATCTTGGTTTTGGAAAATTAACTGAAATCCTTTCTGGGTGAAAATTCAACTTTTTTTTGAAATTTTGTCTCTTTAATTTGAAAATTCATCTATTTTAGTAGAAATCGCATCTTTCTTGGATGAAAATGAAATTTTTCGGTTAAAAATTCAACTGTTTTGTTGAAAATTCAATTCATTCATAAAAAATTTACTTTTTGTTTAAAATTCATAATTTGTTGTTAAAAAGTTAACTGAAATCTTTTCTGGGTGAAAATTCAACTATTTTCTTGAAAATTTATCTTTTTAGATTCGAAATTCATCTATTTTATTAGAAATTTCATCTTTCTTTTGTAAAAATGCAACTGGTTGGTTGAAAATTCAACTATATTATTGAAAATTCAACTATTTCGTAGAAAATTAAATTTTTTTTTAAAGTTCATATTTTGATGTTGAAAAATCAACAGAAATCTTTAATGGATGAAAATTTCATCATTTTTTTTTAAATTTGTATTTATAATTTAAAAATTCATATATTTCAGTAGAAATTGTATCTTTCTTGGATGAAAATTCAATTGTTTGGTTAAAAATTCAACAATTTTGTTAAAAACTCATCCTTTTTGGTTGACTATTTAAGTCTTTTGTTGAAAATACATCTTTTTGGGTTGAAAATTCAACTATTTCCGTAGAAAATTGAATTTTTTATTAAAATTCATATTTTGGTGTTGGAAAATCAACTGAAATCCTTTCTGGGTGAAAATTCAACTTTTTTTTGAAATTTTGTCCCTTTAATTTGAAAATTCATCTATTTTAGTAGAAAATTCAACTGTTTAGTTGAAAATACAACTTTAAAATTAATATTTTGGTGTTCAAAAGTCAACTAAAATCTTTTCTGAATGAAAATTCAACTATTTTTTTTTGCAAATTTGTATTTGTATATAAAAAATTCATCTATTTCAGTAGAAATTGCATCTTTCTTGGATTAAAATGCAATTTTTCGGTTAAAAATTCAAGAATTTTATTAAAAAGTAATCCTTTTTGGTTGGAAATTCAACTGTTTTGATGAAAATTTGCCTTTTTCGGTTGAAAATTCAAGCATCTTCGTAGAAAATCCCGTCTTATTCAAAACGCTTATTTTGGTGTTGAAAAGACAAACAAAAAACTTTCTTAGATGGAAATTTAACTATTTTTTCGAAAACTTGTCTGTTTAATTTAAAAATTCATCTATTTTATCAGAAATTTCATCTTTTTTGTATAAAAATCCAACTGTTTGGTTGAAAATTCAACAATTTTTTTAAAAAAGTCATCCTTTTTGGTTGACTATTTAACTCTTTTGTTGAAAATACGTCTTTTTGGGTTGAAAATTCAACTATTTCCGTAGAAAATTTACTTCTTGTTTAAACATCATATTTTTATATTGAAAAGTCAAGCTAAAATTTTTTTTGTATGAAAATTCAACTGTTTGGTTAAAAATTCAACTGCTTTGTTGAAAATTCAATTATTTCGTAGAAAATTTACTTTCTGTTGAAAGTTCATTTTTTGGTTTTGTAAAGTCAACTCAAATCTTTTCTGGGTGAAAATTCAACCATTTTTTTGGAAGTTTGTCTTTTTAATTTAAAAATTCGTATATTTTATTAGAAATTGCATCTTTCTTTGGTAAAAAGGCAACTGTTTGGTTAAAAATTAAGTTTTTTGCTGAAAATTTATATTTTCTGGTTAAAAATTTTATTTTTATACAGAAAATTCGTCTTTTTGTTGTCAAAATTCATTTTTTTTTTAAATGAAATCACATATTTTTTGGTTGAAATATCTACTATTGCACTTTTTTGTTGAGAATTCATCTTTTTAGGTTGATATTGAATTATTTTGTTGAAAATTCAAGTATTTTGTTAAAAAGTAATCTTTTATGGTAGAAAAGTCATTTTTTTGTTTAAAATAAATAAATTTGAAAATTTCAAATTTGTATCTGAAATATTGTTTTATTCAGTTTATAAAAGATCCTATGTTAAAGGTGGTGTACATTTTTTTCTTCAAATTTTCATGAATATCGCCCCTAAATTTGTTCGAATCCATGAAAAATTTTTGGAATAAAAAATTATATTTAGACAAGTCCCATAAAACGTATTTCCCATAAAAAAGACGTTTTTGTAAATTTTATTCAGAATCGTCAATATTAGGTGAATCGAAGTGAAACTCAAATTTTCTTCGAAATTAGTCATAGAATACAAATAAAAAATTTCTTTTAAAATATCACCCCCATATGGCTGTTTAGTAGGGTCCCAGAAAAACCCCATAAGTGAAAAATTAGGTTTTGCGAGTTTTTGACGCTAATTATGATTTTTTTGCGTTTTTTTACTGATAATTATTTCTAATACATAAAATGCTACTTTCTTCTGATAATTAGATGTCGAAATAAATTGTTTAAACAATTTATTATGGTTTTTAGAAATTTTATCTCAGAATATCGTTAGAAAGTCGCGATTTTTTTCGAATTTTTCAACTTATTTTCCACTTTTCAATTAGAGTGAAGCAATGATTATTCAAGTCAATAAAAATAATTGTTTAAAGAATTTATTATTACTTTTAATAATATTCTTTTGGAATAATGCTTTGGTATAATTTCTTAATGAAAAATTTAAAATTAGATAATTTGAAATTAAAAGTGTAACGAATAAAAAAATTGGCAAACAGAAGCTCTTAAAATTAAAAATTTCTGACTAAAATCTTGAAAATTGAAAAATTTTATTTTGAATGGATGAATCTCGAAATTGAATGGTTTCAGATTAAAAATTCGAAAATGGGACATTTTAGAAACGTTAAAAATGGTGTATTTTCTGATTCGAATTTTGAAAATTGGATCATTTAAAATTCAAAGGAATTAAACTTGTATCATTTCTTAATAAAACATTTTACATTAGATAATTTGAAATTAAAAGTGAAATTGAAAAATTTGTAAGCAGAAGCTCTTAAAATTGAAAAATTTCATACTAAAATTTTTAAAATTGAAAAGTTTTTTTTAAATTGAGGAATCTCGAAATTGAATGATTTTAGATTAAAATTTCGAAAATATCACATTTTCAAAATGTTTAAAATTTAGTGTTTTTAGATACAAATTTTGAAAATCGGATAATTTAAAATTCAAAGAAATTAAACTTGTATTTCATAATAACACATTTAAAATTAGATAATTTGAAATTGAAAAATTGTTAAACAAAAGCTCTCAAAATTGAAAAATTTCCGACTAAAATTTTGAAAATTGAACAATTTTATTTTTATTTGAGTCATCTCGAAAGTGAATGATTTAAGATTAAAATTTCGAAAATAGGACATTTTGAAAACGTTAAAAATTAAGTATTTTCAGATTGGAATTTTAAAAATTGGATCATTTGAAATACAGCGGAATTAAACTTGTATTATTTCTTAATAAAACATTAAAAATTGGATAAAATATAGTTAAAAATGTTTGAAATTGAAAGATTTCCGACTAAACTTTTGAAAATTGGACGATTTCATTAGAAAGGAGTTCAGTTGTATAATTTATAATTTAAAGCGTTCAGAATTGATGTATTTTATTTTGAATTTAAAATTGAAAAAAAAATTTTACCACCCTGCTATTGATCATATATGTGAAAAACTGTGTTTCGCAAAAAAAGTATATTTTTTTCTAAATAGGTGAAAGCCGGGAGATCTTGTGAAAATATTGGCCACCCTGTTCGAAATTAAAATGAATTTCTTCATCGTACAAAAAAATGAATTCTCCCTAATTTAAATTTACAATAATTAAAATTTTTTAGGTGGATGGAAGTTATCAGAAGTGCAACGCAGCAGAGTCACGTCCCAATGAATTTCAATCGGAAAGAAGACTATTAGAATTTGTTTCGCTTGTCTCATTCCTTCTGCAATTAATATGCATTAAGTCACAAATATATCAATTCTTCTTGGAAGAATGATTTTGAAAGCTTAGCTTCAAATGGAAAAGTCAAAATAAAATCACATTTCCATAGCGTTAACGTTAAGTGAATATATTCGTGGGAATGGCTCTTTATATTGAATTTATTTTTGATTTTGTAAAAATATAAAGATTGTGTATTTGCGTTCACGGGTGCAAGAATGAATGGAAAAGAGAATGTTTTATAGGAGATAATAATATAATAACGTAAGAAGAGAAAGTAAGCAATCAAATTCGCGGCCTTAAAAATACGAATTGAAATTCAAAAATGAACGAAAATTTAATTATACATTTTTGGTAGAATGTCTTTTTGTAGTGTCATTTTTGACATAGTGTTGTTTTTTTTTATATATGTACGATTGAGTGTACGTCATTACAAAGCGATTTGCATTTGGTTGCACGTGGCTTAGGAATTGTAAATAGTTTCGAATGCAGTTTTAATGAGCATTTTCGCGAAAGGCAAATGTTAGCGAAGCACGATATTGGACCAATAAAAAAAGTCTGATAAGTTGTGTCTTGAAAAGACAATAATTTTGTTAGATTTTTAACGTTATTTGTGGTTTTTGAAATTTTACTGCGGAAATTGGGTTTTGAAATTCTATATTAATCTTTTGATCTAGAAATAAATTAAATATCTTTTTTACGAAATTTGATTTAGACTATTAACAATCAAGACTGGAAACGATAGTCTAAGGAATTATTATGCGTATTTTCTATCGTTAATCCCATCGAAATACCTCATGAAGAGAAAGAGAAATCGACAAATTATTTTACACAATCATGTCGTTAGTTTGCTAAGTCTTTTGTTAATACTTGTGGAAGAAAAATGTTTTATATTTAATGTCTCTAGTTAATTGTTTATCTTTCGACAAATTAAGCTGTTAATTATTAATCCGATTTCGATCATGAAAGTCTCTACTTTGTAACATCACAATTATACGCAATAAAATTTATTCATCAACAGGAAATGAGGATTATTATTTTTGAAGACCTTGATGTGTAAATTATTTTATTTATAGCATTTATTAGGTAGTTTAAAAAATATATAATAAGAATAGGAAATGATTAATTGTCATTTCACGAAGGTAATTTATCAATATCGGAATAATTGTTGTTTAAAACCTGATTGGCTATTCATTACTTGATGTTTTTTTTATCTTCAATTTGAAGATTTAGTTTTAGAATTTTTTAACAAAACCTTCAAATTATTCAGTAAATTATTGTAAATATTATATATGTTTTATGATAGTGCTTTTCGCTGGAAATTAGTATTTATAAACAAAAATTTTAATATAATATCATAAAGTTCCGAAGAAGATTTATAATTTAAAAACATGTTATGTTGGTTTAGTCTTTTTTCACTGGAATTGAACATTTTCAGACGAAAATCATTCAGATTCCCCTTTTTTTAAAAACAATTTCAGGTTAATTTAGCGTTTTTACCAAAAATTGACATTTTAAAACAAAAATCATTATGATTTGAAAAAGATTAAGAATCTTTTAACAATTTTGGGTTATGTTAGTGTTTTTCGGCAAAAATTGGTATTTTTAATTTAAAATATATACCTTTTTTAAAGAAGATTCACAACTTTTAACAATTTAAGATTACGTTAGCGTCTTACATAAAAAATTTATATTTTAAAACATAAATCATTATAATTTGAAAAATATTTAGAATCTTTTAACAATTTTGGATTATGCTGGCGTTTTTCGGCAGAATTTGTAATTTTAGTTTAAAAAAAATAGATTTTGAAGCTTAATGATTTTATAACAGTTCAAGGTTATGTTAGTGTTTTAAATCAAAAATTAATACTTTCAAACCAAATTCATTATAATTTTAACAAGATTTAGAATCTTTTAACAATTCCGGGTTATCTTAGTGTTTTTCGGCGAAAGTTGGTATTTTTAATTTAAAAAAAGACGTTTTAAAGAAGATTCACAACTTTCAACAATTCTTGGTTATGTGGGCGTTTTAAATCAAAAATTGGTATTTTAAAACAAAAATCCTTATAATTTTAACAAGATTAAAAATCTTGTAACAATTTTGGGTTATGTTAGTGTTTTTCGGCGAAAATTGGTATTTTGAATTTAAAAAAATATACATGTTTTAAAGAAGATTTACAACTTTTAACAGTTCTAGGTTAAGTTAGCGAGTTACACAAAAAATTTGTATTTTAAAACATAAATCATTATAATTTGATTAGGATTTGGAAACTTTTAACAATTTTGGATTATGTTTTTGTTTTTCGGCAGAATAGATAATTTTAGTTAAAAAAAAATATTTTGAAGCTCAATGATTTCACAACAGTTTAAGGTTATGTTAGTGTTTTAAATCAAAAATCGATACTTTAAAACCAAATTCATTATAATTTTAACAAGATTTAGAATCTTTTAACAATTTTTGGTTATGTTAGTATTTTTCGGCGAAAGTTGGTATTTTTAATTAAAAAAAAGACGTTTCAAAGAAGATTCACAACTTTCAACAATTTTTGGTTATGTCGGCGTTTTAAATCGAAAATTGGTATTTTAAAACAAAAATCATTATAATTTGAACAAGATTAAGAATCTTATCAATTTATGTTATGTTAGTGTTTTAAATAAAAAAATGGTACTTTAAAACTGAAATCATTATAATTTCTAACAAGATTTAGAATCTTTCAACAATTTTGGGTTATATTAGTGTTTTCCGGCGAAAATTCGTATTTTTAATTTAATAAAAAAATACACTATAAAGAAGATTCACAACCTTCAACAATTTTAGGTTACGTTAGCGTTTTAATTCAAAAATTGGTATTTAAAAAAAAATTATTATTAGAACAAGATTAAGAATCTTTTAATAATTTTGGGTTATGTTAGTGTTTTAAATAAAAAATAGTACTTTAAAACAGAGACCATTATAATTCTTAACAAGATTTAGAATCTTTTAACAAAATTGGATGTTAGTGTTTTTCAGTGGAATTGACAATTTTAGTTTTAAAACATAGATTATAAAGAAGATTCACAACTTACAACAATTTTAGGTTATGTTGGCGTTGAAAATAAAAAATCGGTATTTTAAAATAAAAATCAGTATTATTTTAAAAACATTAAAATTCTTTGAACAATTTTGGGTTATGTTAATGTTTTTCGACGAAAATTGGTATGCTTAATTAAAAAATAATAGATTTTAAAGAAGATTTACAACTTTTTAACAATTTTAGGTCACGTTAGCGTTTTAAACCTAAATTTGGTATTTTAAAACAAAAATCATTATAAATTGAACAAGATTCGTAATGTTTGAACAATTACAGACTATGTTAACGTTTTTCACAGAAAATCGGTTATTTTAAACAAAAATAATTATATTTTAAGGATATATAATTTTTGGAACAATTTTAGGTTACGTTAGCGTTTCACACCAAAAATTGGTATTTTAAAATAAAATCATTATAATTTCAACAAGATCTTCATATTTTAATCTTTCAACAATTTTCGATTATGTTAGTGTTTTTCGTCGGAAATTGTTTTTTTTAATAAAAAAAGTAGATTTCAAAGAAGATTCACAAATTTGAACAATTTTAGGTGACGTTAGCGTTTTACACCAGAAATTGGTGTTTTAAAACAAAAATCATTATAATTTGAACAAGATTAAGAATTTTTTTACAATTTTGGGTTATGCTACTGTTTTTCGGCGGAAATTGGTATTTTTAATTAAAAAAATATACATACATTTTAACGAAGATTAACAACTTTCAACAGTTTTAGGTTACGTTAGCGTTTTAAACCTAAAATTAGTATTTTAAAGTAAAGAACCATTATAAATTGAACAAGATTGGCAAGATTCACAATTTTTTAACAGTTGCAGATTATATTATGGCTTTTCAGATGAAATATTTTATTTTAAACGAAAATAATTAGAATTAAAAAGCTCATAATTTTTTAACAATTTTAGGTTACTTGAGCGTTTTACACTAGATTACTAGGATTATGTTAGTGTTTTTCGGCGGAATTTGTAATTTTAGTTTAAAAAAATAGATTATAAAGAAGATTCACAACTTTTGACAATTTTAGGTTATGTTGGGGGTTTAAAACAAAAATCATTATAATTTGAACAAGATTTAGAATTTCCTTTACAATTTTTGGGTTATATTAGTTATTTTCGGCGGAAATTGGTATTTTTAATTAAAAAAAAAATACATTGTGAAGAAGATTCACAACTTTCAACAGTTTTAGGTTACATTCGCGTTTTAAAACTAAAATTGGTATTTTAAAGTAAAGAACCATTATAAATTGAACAACATTGGCAAGATTCCCAATTTTTGAACAGTTGCAGATTATATCATCGTTTTTGAGAGGAAATATTTTATTTGAAATCAAACTAATTAGAATTAAAAGGCTCATAATTTTTGAACAATTTTAGGTTACGTTAGCGTTTTACACTAGATTAATAGGATTAGGTTAGTTTTTTTCGGCGGAATTTGTAATTTTAGTTTTAAAAAATAGATTATAAAGAAGATTCACAACTTTCGACAATTTTAGGTTATGTTGGGGTTTTAAAATAAAAATCATTATAATCTGAACAAGGTTAAGAGTTTTCTTTGCAATTTCGAGTTATGTTAGTGTTCTTCGGCGGAAATCAGAATTTTTAATTAAAAAAATACATTTTAAAGAAGATTCATAACTCATTTTAACAGCTGTTTAGGTTACGTTATAGCGTTTAAAATAAAAAATTGGCATTTTAAAACAAAAATCATTATAATTTGAACAAGATTCAGAATTTTCTTTACAAATTTTGGGTTATGTCAGTTATTTTCGGCGGAAACTGGTATTTTTGATTAAATCAACAACAAAAAAATACATTGTAAAGAAAATTCACAACTTTTAACAGTTTTAGGTTACATTAACGTTGTAAACCTAAAATGGACATTTTAAAGCAAAAATCATTATAATTTGAACACGGTTCGCAATTTTTAAACAGTTTGAGGTTATATTATCGTTTTTACAGGAAATCGTTCATTTTAACCAAAAATAATTATAATTAAAAGACTCATAATTTTTTATCAATTTTAGGTTACGTTAGCCTTTTACGCTAGATAAATAGGATTATGTTGGTGTTTTTCGGCGGAAGTTGTAATTTTAGTTGTAAAAAATATATTATAAAGAAGATTCACAACTTCAACCATTTTAGGTTATGTTATCGTTTTGAACCTAAAATTGTTATTTTAAAAGAAAAATCATTGTGAATTGAACAAGATTCGCAATTTCTGAACAGTTGCAGGTGGACAGTAGATACACGTTGATAAAACAACAATAAAAATAGGTCAAGGTAGATAGGCAAGGGATAGAAAGAGATAGAGGAAGATGGACGTGGATAGAGGAGAAATAGACTGGGATAGGAGAGAGGGGGTTGAAAGAGATAGAAGTGAATGTGTATTGGTGAAGAGATAGAAAAAGATAGAGGTGGATAGTACAGAGATTGGCTGGGATAGGAAAGAGGGGCTGGAAAGAGATAGGAGTGATTGTGGATTGAAAAAGGGATAGAAAAAGATAGAGGTGGATAGTAGATAGGAAATAGGGAGTAGAAAGAGATAAAAGTGGTTGTGGATTGAAAAACGGATAGAAAAAAAGGTGAATAGTAGATACACGTTGATAAAATAACGATAAAAAGAAAAAGAGATAGATGGGCAAGGGATGGAAAGAGATAGGAGTGAATGTGTATTGGTAAAGAGATAGAAAAAGATAGAGGTGGATAGTAGAGAGATAGGCTCGGATAGGAAAGAGGGGGTGAATACAAATAAGAGTAGTTGTGGATGGACACAGAGACAGAAAAAAGATTGAGGTGGACAGTAGATAGGAAAGAGGAGGTGGAAAGAGATAAAAGTGGTTTTGGATTGAGAAAGCGATAGAAAAAGATAGAGGTAGACAGAAGATACACGTTGATAAAACAATTAAAAGAGGTATAGACAGGTAGACAAGAGATAGAAAGGGATAGAGGAAGATAGACGTAGATAGTGGAGAAATAGGCTAAGATAGGAAAGAGGGGGTTGAAAGAGATATGAGTGGTTGTGGATTGACAAAGAGATAGAAAATGATA
>JAABKJ010006386.1:0-22024 GCA_011634705.1 Andricus grossulariae
CCTTAAAGCCATACCCGCGTGCTAAAAATATGCCACGGCACTTGCGAGATGGATGCAGAAAGCTGTCATCCTTGGGTCGCTCTGTGCCCTCCAAACACACAAGGGTTTCGCCGAAATGTCGTTGTGATTTTGTCGTGTCCCGTGACCATCCATCTCACGGTTGTGAGACGTGGCAATGAGTGGGACTTACCGCGGTCCTACTGGGAGCCGGTGTCATTTTTTAGAGAGCAGTTGCTCCCAGTGGGACCCCGAGGTGGTTGTTAACCTTATGTTTCAATTATATATAGTTAAAAGTTTGTCATAAGGACAACCGCACGATTTCGCTAGGAGCAGGTGCCTGTCTGAAAAATTGCACCTGCTTCCAGCGAAATCGCAGTAAAATTTCAGCTGTATCCACGCGTTAAGACCATGAGATAGGTGGTTACAGTCTGCGGCGAACTCAATACAATGATCTGGCAAAAGTCTTGTGCACCCTGAGGACACGGAGCGACCCTAGGACTTTTGCATTTTCCCCGCAAGTGTCTCAGCGTTTTGTTAACATGCAGGGATGCTTTTCAGACTATTAACCAGTGAAACCTTCGCACCTCCAAGTACGCCGATGATCAAGACGATGAGCTTAACAGAATATTCCAGGTATAATCGTCGCAACTCCCTTATAAGATCTTTACACCTCTCTTTCTTTTCATTCTCCTTGGCTATGAAGTTTTTGTCGACTGGTGCTGAAAATTCGATAACGAACATGGTTAGTTTCTGGAAGTCAAGGAGAACAATGTCAGGTTTCAAGTGCAAAATAGAAGCAATTAAGCACTTTTAGTGCTGCATAGATTCTCGGGGTGTGCATTACACGCTCTGTAGCTATCAGCGGGAATGTCTTGGCTCAAAATCTGGCGATGGTATGCTTAAGTCGAAATGAAAACGTCCTGATACGCTGGAATGGAACCCTAAGCACCCGAGTTCAATCCGGATAATTTGAGGAAAGCAAACGTTAGCTCATATGAAATGGACTGACCCCTCACATTTCTGTGGAAGATGCCATTCACTCTTTACGAGGAGCTGTGCGCGGAAGTTTTCCTCCTGTGCTTTTTTGATCTGGGCTTTCATAACTAAGTACTAGATATGGATTAAATACCTTGCGGCCACTAAGCTGGAGAATCTAAGTCGTGGTGATAGTCACACATTTCAAATTAAAAACAGGGGTAAGTTTCCCGATTTGACATTATTATCGAATGAAATGAGTAATAAGATAAAGGGCTGGACACTCTTCGATGAGTAGCCTCTCTCGAGGAACAGTCTGGACCCAAGAAAGACATGAAAACAGTGGTTTATATGCTCACGGGGCACAACCACTTGAACTGTCACATGCAAAAGTTGTGGTAAATACTGGGTACATACTGGGTTTTACCAAGAGGTATATAAATAGCCTGCATATAAACTAGACTAAGCTTCGTAATTACGTGCCAACATGGTGACATCACCTTACTTTTTCACGAACTCTCAATCCATACAGTAGAAAATAAACAAAATTTAGCCAAAGCGTTATGTTTAAATTCACTTATACCAAAAAAGAGAACATGGATGATACTTGGCAAAGTTGGACCAGAGGAACTGCATAGCGAGGTGTAGCTACTCAATGAAACTCACGGTCTCTAGTCTATAGGACCTGAAGTGAGCAGCAATCCTTCCAAGGATACGATGTCGAATTTTTTATCATGGTGACCCTCATAGTGCTAGCAGGACTCTGGAGAGGGTGTTCCTTATTTCCCTAGCTATTCCTGGGACTATTATTGGCGTTCAAATCAAAACAACAAAAAATAACAAGAAGACCGACGCGGGGCCCTCATTAAACCCACCGCCAAAGGGGAACGGCTCCAAGGTGGCTATTCTGCCAGATGCGGTGGAGACCATTAATATAGATAACAACAATCAAGTTGCTGCGGTTGATAAAACGATGACTAGGATCTGCATAGAGATGGAAAAACGTGACGGTGCCCAGAAAAAAAGCCCGCATAGTTTAGCTATCAAACAGCAGCCAAGGCTCATTACAGGGGAGCTTGAGCATCGCGGCAGCATCTGGAGCAACTCCTCCTGCTCAGCCTACGAGCAAAGGAAGAAAACGTCCAAAGACTCCCCCTCCTGAACCAGGGCCGCCAAAAGCCGTTTGAGGCCCCAGGGTTCTATATTATCACGGGCCCTCCTCTGCCCCCTTTACCACGCAGAGTTTTACTGCAGGATACTATAGCTTAACTACAGAGTTTTAATTACCGGAACCTAGTTGCTAATTAGGACATCGGCAGAAAATTTAGACGAATTATAAAAGCTACTGCCACTAGATGTATCATACAGTGAACTTACTTTACTCTAACAGATGCAATTCCCAAATATAGAAACAAACAATTAAGTTTGGTTCTTTGAAGAGTATTAAGTAACTGCAAATGTTGCCGAGTTTCTTTGCCGAAATTTGCAACAACAATGCATTTCAAAATTTCAGCTTTATCCACTAGATCATACTGCAGGTGCATGGGGTATTTGTTCAGCAGATCAGTTACTTGTTTTTCGAATTCGTCTTCAGATAAAACGCGTAATTCCTAATAAACAGAGAAACTTTCACAAACTTCGTGCATTGCTTTAAACCTCACCGTTTCATCTGGGATCACATGGTCTAGGAAAGCGTAGTACCAAATTTTCCCCATACCTTCCGTTACACAGAGCTTGCTGCTCTGCAATTAAGCTTTTTAAATTCTTACAGGTGACATCAACCGTTGCCCTTCGAGTCTGAAATAATTTGTTTATAATTTAAGTTGTTTTTAAAACTTTTACACATATCGATTTCATCAATCAACAATTTAAGGTCCCTGTAAATGTTTTGAGTCCATTGACTTTACCACGACATTCTTCTGTCAGATTCAATAATAATACCACGTTCAGTGCATCTGCTACTCTTGGAAGATCAAGAGCAAGGGGTTTCGCGAAGTAAATGCAGGGCGACCAGCGAGTTTGATAGTTTGAACGCACAGAGCAGCCTATTTTATTCTTTAGTATTTCCCATTTATGTGGACTGGAACTGAATATTGTTTGCCATTTGGCTGCGACACTAAAAAATGTAAAGACACACGGAGAAAGACATATAAGTAAACTAGCAAGTGTACCTATCATGCGTTTGTAGCAGATTTCTTCTTGTAATTCTAGCTAGATTTCATACATTTTAAGCACGAGTATATCTTATAGTAGGAAAGGTAAACCTTCTTTGCACTAAAAGCAGTCTCGCTGAGCGAGAGCACCCTATCACTTGACCGTGCTGTGATCACAAGAAATCCTGACTATTTTGGCATGGTATCTTGCAGTCCGCATTCTCCCACTATACCTGCGAGACAGCAAGCGCTAGCGGGCGTGGCTTGAGACCTCCGTTGTAAGAAACCCATACCGAAATCGCAAGGGGTTCTTGTAACCATAGCACGATCAAGTGAAAGCTTTTCTCGCACGGCGATACTACTTTCAAAGCATACGCTCTAAGCTGGGAAGTGGCTTCCCCCGTTTTCTAACACAGTCAGCAAAGGCCAGTAGAGGCGATTCGGCTTAATAGGTTCCTTCATCTTCATTGATGAAATTAGCGTAGCAAATTGAAAATTCAGTTTGTTTAACGTTAGCAAAATCAATGATCCCAAGGAAGTTAACGATGGAAGTGTCTCCAATTCTGTTACTCTATTCTTGTTTTCACTGCATATAACAATTTTGGTGCTAGAGAGTACTCTTGTGTTCAGGGTTTTTGTCGTGTACCTTCTTCCATTTTCATGCAGCTGTTCTGTCGTTGTTTTTCCAGTTCTGATCCTCCTCCATAGTTAACTTATTCCTGAAACACATATGAAAATAAAAACGAAAAACTAGTCCATATAGTCAATAAATAGAGTAGGTTTGTTTCCTGTTATCGAATTTAGAGTTCTGCGTTGCACTGTTTGTACTTTCTTTCTAAGGTTTGAATTTCCTCTTCTAATTCTTATTATGCTTTTCCCTTTTTCTTTCGTCTTAAAAGAGAATGTTACTTCTGTCTTGTATTGGGAGTCAAAATGCTGTTATCTTTGAAGTTATTTATTAAAGTCGTTTTACAGTCGTTGTGTTCAGAGTATTGATTACAGTTCTTTCCGAGTTCTTTTCGAGTACATTTGTTTCATGAATGCGATTGATTCAATGGCATTTTTGCCCATGTTTATTTCTGAATATTCTGACTTGAACTCTTTAATATTTCCTACTCCTATGTGCCATTATCTGTAATTACGTTCTCTAATTTAGAATCGTTTATGTTCCATTTTCCAATGCTTTTTTCCTGAAAGTCTTTTAATATGTATACAGCTGAAGAAACATTTTCCTTAATAATAAAACGACCTTTGTATTCGTCGTAAAGTTTACTTGCCTTTGTATCTGCCTTATTTGATAATTTGTTAACTACTTTTCTTATTCTATCGCCTACATAGTATTCTGTCAGTCTTCTTCTTAAACTGGAACTGTTAGCTTGCCTTTCGTTTTATTTATTTGAGTTTTTCTGCACTTCTTTTTTTATTATTTGGAACTTTCTTAGCCTGTCAGTCCATTTATCAAATAGATTTTTTCCAGCAATCCCTTGCCATCGTACGAATATGTGGCACCTGTATCTACCAAAATGCGAAATAATTTATTTTTGAATTTTGTCATCAAATGAAAACGTGCCTCCGTTATTTCGTGTTTATCCGAATTTTGAAATTCTGGCGTTTCGGTATCAGGTTGTACTATATTTGGTCCTAATACCCGTTCCTCCAGTTTCCCTGGTTTTATGTATGATATAGGCATTCTCTTTTAAAATGGACGGCTATACTACAATAATAACAGTTTAAATAATTTGTGTTCTCATTCGCTTTTGTATTCGATTCCTATTTTTTGTACGAGTTAGAACTTGTTTTGTTCTGTAAGTCCCTGTTAGTATTGTTACCTGATTTTTGATTTTTATTTTCGTAATTTGATTCTGGGGAATTTCGTTTGTTATTATTTTTTGAATTATTTTCTGCTTTATCTGTAGGAATTCGATCATTGTGTTACTTTGACCTTAATTTGAGGCTAACGTCATTTGATTAGGCATTGGTAACATTTGATTTTAGGAGTTGAATGGGTATCTTGGTCTATAGTTTTGAAATTCAGATTGATAATTTTCTTGAAATCTAGGTTGAAAATTTGATTAGAAACCAGGTGGAAATCTAGGTCTGAATTTAGGTCTGCAATTTTGTTGATATTGATTTGGAAAAGGTAAGAATGTAAATCCAAATGATAAGAATGAAAATCTATTTTCGCATGATCTTTTATCCTGGTTATGTTGGTTGTGGTTTCTTCTTGTCATCAGTTTCAATATTTTTATTTTCTCTATTTTTTCTTTATTGTTCTCGGAATTATTTTTATCCCCGTTACTGTTATAACGCTTTCGTTCGTTTTTATCCTGAATGTCAAGTTCAGTTATTTGTAAGACTTGCCCTCGAATTTTTGACTCGGCTAGCTCGGTATCCCATTCTTTACCTGAATCTTCTAATCGCTCAAAATTATCGACATCGTGTCGATTCATATACATCTTATTTTTAATTCTAAGATTCTCATTATCTCTACGTAATTCCCATTCGCGACATTTTCTCGAATATAATTCAGTAAATAGTTTCCTAATATCTGTTAGGTATGAGTGAGTGTCTTGAGTCCTTTTTCGACTGCAAAATTTAATTTTCTGTGTAATTTCTTCTGAGAATCTTTCATCAATATAAGCATTTTTTAAATTTTCGAAAAAATCTGGTATTGTTCTCCAAGAATTTTTATTTATCGAACACCAATATTTGATTTCTACAATTAGTAACGCGTCTACGTTTTCTAAACTACCGCGATCGTTCATTTTATACCCTCTTTTGAATCTTTTTAATTCTTCTAGAAATTGCTCGGGACTGTCTTCTTTATTATTTTGGAATTTAATTGGCCAATTTCTTATAATCACCTACTCTGTAGGTTCCATTGTTTCTGTTATATTTTCAAAAGAACTATGAGCCTAAGGATCTAATCTGAACCTTAAATTTCTTAATCTTTCTTCTCTTTCTTAAAAAAATCTTTCCTTTTGCTAATTCATAAATTCACTATATTCTGGTCTTACTAAAAGTTCATCCGATTCTAAAATAAAATGCCTGTTATTTTCGAAGAACTATTTTTTGTTGTTGTTGGGGTTTCCGTGTTTTTCCATGCGAAGCCCCTACCTCGACCTATTGATCAATTAATTGTTTCGAAATGGCTCCCATATTTTGGGGTACCGATTGGGCCTTATTTTTGACAATGGGTCCACATGTGACATTATTCGAGTCCATGTTCTTGCTGGGAGGTTGCAGCCGCACCTTCTAAGTTTAAGCTATCATGCTCGTTTTGTGTACCCTTAGGGTTAGCCATGATTTTAATTTTTCCTGATTCTAGTTTCATTTAATTTTTAAAATTGCCTTATCATTTGTACAGATAGGATACCCTGTATAAATATCAAAAATATCTTTATTTTCTTTCTCCGACTCCTTTTTTTCGAGATACGTCGCGTGCACTTACGTTCCGTACGGATCGCATGTTCGCGCTCACTACCGCGCTTGAACGTTTCGTCTTGTTCGACGACTGAAATATTTATTGAGAATTAAAATTTATGCTCTTTTTCCGTTTTTTCTCTTTTTTAATTTTGGTATCTTTTCGGTTTCATGTAAATTTTAATTCCCCAAGACCTGGTTACCTTCAATTATTTTATTTTTGACTTTTTTTCAGTTTTCAACTTTCTCCTAATTTTCCATAATTATCAGTTTATGTTTCCTAAAAGGCGCAATTTTAGCTCCCTAAAAATATAATCATTTTTTCTGAATTTTTCTCATCATTTTTAGTCTAATTTTAGCCTCATTCTTATTAAAACAAAGCCAATTTTAGTAATTTACGAGGGAAATTTTGCTACATTATTTCCGTTTAGGTTTTGTTGACGTGATTCCTTCGGGCTTTGAATTACGATACGCGATTGCATACTCTTATTAACGCGGGACTCGGAACTCGGGACGGCCCTGTACGAAAGGGCTGCTAGTCCGCACACGAGACGGAACGGAATCCCCCAAGAGAACCCGAAGTCCCGAGCAACAGCATGGCTTTTTCTCAGTCTCTGCTTGTTCATTCGGTCGTTAACCGTTTCCAGCTAGTGCTAGTGTGTGCTCTGGCTTTCCCGCCCTGTAGTCGAACTCGAAGGAAGACCCTCGACCTCTCAGCGGTCCTTCACCGGACCATCTCCGCATCCACGGAACCTCATACCTCTTATCACTCTACGTATCTACGCTCTTACCTCTTGAACGACACAATGCTTAAATTGTTACTCCACTTTTGACTCTTACTGTCAAACTTTTTTGATCATTTTTTTCATGCTATTGATTCCACATGCCTTACCATTTTAGGATTTATTTCTAAATTTACAATGGTTTATGTATGCTCATTATTTATATGTATCTGTGATTATTATCGTCGAGAACGATTTATTTATATATATGTAATGATTGATAAGTGCCTGTGATTCCATATATGTGTATGCAAATGATTTATATGTTTCAATGACCTCATATATTTGTGAATGACTTACAGTCATGGAAAACGATCATAAGAACCTAGATTTGGAAGGTGTCGCTGCACCTCCAACCCAAAACATAAACTTACACGACGTCACAATAAGACCTAATATTGGAAAAGAGGTCCTAACCGCAACCCAATATACAATCACTATTCCAAAAGTAATTAATAGGTCGGTAGTTCGCAGTAGAGGTTTCGTCAGCAAAAATATAGAAACCCTAATAAAAACCAATAGGTTAAACAGAAACAAAGTGACTCAATCAACATATACTAAACCAACTCAAACTCGAAATAACCAACTCTCTCTCCATGACCTAACTCAAATTCCAAACAGAAGCTTTGACCCCAATAATAATACATATTGTTGGGATCACGAAAACCTAACCACACTAGGCGTGTCTGTAGAAAGGAATAACATAAGAAATAAAAAAAAAACATTTAAAAAACAAAGGAAACCGTTCACCTAGCAAATGGAAATAGGTTAAAAAATCGTCCCCAAAACAACAACGAAACTTTTGATTGCGATTCCTTCTTGCAAAACAATACATAGTTCATTTTAGAAACAGATGAACTTTTGAAAAAACAGAGAGTTCAATGAATTTATGAATCAACAAAGGGAAAGATTTTTTTAGAGAAAGGGAACAAAGGGCAAATAATTTAAAGCTTAGGTTAAACCCGTCAGCTCGTAGTTCTTTTGAAAATGAAAGAGAAAAGACAGAACCCAGTAACAAGAAAAATAGAAGCGCATCTCTTAACAGACAGTCAGCACAATTCAATTTAAAAGATAATTTACAAGAACCCCGTCAACTTTCCCACAAAGATATCGAAAACCGTAGTTGAGCAAGAATCAATCATTAAAAATCATAAAACTCAGATGACAATGAACCATTACAGGACGGACATAACTTAAACTAAAATGAATCACGAAGACTCTCGACAAAATATGACAGGTTAAACAGATGTTCACGAATACACACTAATAACTCATACTCAGATTACGAATTCGATAATCACACAAACAACCAAAGAATTCAAGCAACTTATTTTTCTTTCGGCATGATACAAACGCCATTTTAAATTATGAGCAATTGGCCTATTAAATTCAGAAACAATAAAGATGATAGTCCCGCGTATTTCTTGGACGAATTAAAAAGATTTAAAAGGGGTACAAAATAAACTACCGCGATATTTTAGGAAATTTAGACGCACTACTGATTGGAGATGCAAAAGATTGTTGCGAAATAAATAAAAATTCTTGGAGATGTTTGTCGGATGTAACCAAAGATTTTCAAAACGCATGCATCGACGAAAGGTTTTCTGAAGAAATAAAACAAAAAATAAAACTCTGCAACCAAAAAAGAAACCAAGACATCGACTATTACTTAAAGATTTTTAAGCTTTTAAACAATAACAGGAATCAATTTAATACAGATAACCCCTACCACAAAATGTTACCAATGTTTAATCAAATGTCATTGGGCTCAAATCAAGGTCAAAGCAATCCAATGAGCAACAAATGCCAACCCCTAGAGAGTATCCCCACCCACAATACTAGCGACGACTCATGCGCAAAAGATTCATTTAGTTTAAGTAAACTGAAAATTAGGAAGAAAAATGAGGAAAATGAGTCAGGAAAATTTTTGATAATGGTAAATACGAGGACAAGTATAAGGGTCAAGATAGTAATCTTTGGAAAAGTAGAAAATTTAGAAAAAATCAACGAACAAAATGATTGTTCACCAGAATATTGCGAAGGTATTGTCCAGCTTAACGAAAGCCAGCAATCACAATTAGAAAAGCTTTTAGAAAATGAAATAAAAGTATACCAGGGAAAAGAACATAGAGCGGCTCACCTAACAAAACATAAAATTGACTTCGAGGGCCAGGATCCCATTAAACAGCGATATTACCATGTAAGCCCAAAAATTAAAGAAATAACTGATCAAACAGTGATAAATCATTAGAACAAGACATAATAGAACCTTCTTGTTCTGATCTTGATCTTGTACTTAAGCAGATAATTGACGGCATAAATTACGTAATCGCGTACGCGAGTAGAAGCTTATACAGCGCACAATATCGGTACTTGGCATCTAAAGAAGAATGCTTAGCGGTAGCTTGTGTCATATGAAAATTCAGGCCATATTTAGGAGGAGTAATAACGGACCACTTAGCGTGAAAGTGGCTCTATAACCTACAACATCCCACTAGTCGATTAGGCAGATGGGCACTAGCATTACTAGAATATGACTACGAAATCATATCTTGTAAAGATAGTTCAAATTTCATGCCTGATGCTCTCTCAAGATCAGGAGTACAAGCAAAAAATATAGCGTTTGCGTTAGCTTGTAGCTAGCGTAGAAAACCCGAAAGTGGACGTTAACGACAAAACAGATGACTGGTACTCTACTAAAATCAGACAAATTACAAAAAAGACCCGAAGAACATGGAAAATGGCGAATCAGAGATTCGTAACTCTATTTCCACAGATCTGACCCACTCAAATCTAACCTATTACCAGACTCAAACCTTTGGAAATTAGTTGTAACCCAAAGCTTGAGACGTCAAGTTTCACGAGAAAATCACGACGAAACCCAGGCAGGACATTTCGGCTCAGAGAAAACTTACGCAAAAATTTCCGAACATTACTTCTGGCCAGGGGTATATTCGGACGTAATCAATTACGTAAAAAAATTCCAGATCTGTCGAAGAGTAAAGCCAAGTAATCAAGTTAAGATAGGATCAATGGGGAAAAAAGGTATTAGAAGAACCATGAACTATGGTATCAGCTGATATCATAGGCCCGTTATCAAGTTCGAAGAAGAGAAAAAATCAATACATCTTAGTGTTTGTAGACCTATTCACAAAAAGGGTCGAAATAATCTAAATTAAAAAAGCTAATGGGATCACAATAGAGCCCGAATTCCAGAAATGTGTCATCTTGCGTCGGGGCCACCGCGGATTTTCCATACCGACAATGGCACGGTATTCATCAACAAACCATTAAGATATTTAACCTAAAATTCGGTAATAAGTACACAAAAATATCAAAATATTACCCCCAAGCAAATCCAACAAGGCGATACAACAGGACGATTATACAAATACTTAAAACTCATATCGATAATGACCGCGCTATCTGGGACGAACATATAGACGATTTGCAGTTCATATTAAACACTAGCAAAAGTTCGTCAAAATGTAGATAAAGCAAACCAAAGGCAAACTAACAATTACAATTTAAGAAGAAGACTGTTAAAATTTAAAATAGGAGATAGGGTCCTAAAAAAAGTAAACATACATACAATACATTTCCCGAGAAAAAAATGATTGAAAATATGTTTTTTTTTTACGCGTTGACATTGGAATAGCCCCATGAAAAACCTAAAGGGAAAACGAATCGGAGAATGCAATATAAATGATTTCAAATCAGAAAACGTAATTATAGATGATGAAACATAGGCGTAAGAAATATAAACGAGTTTCGGTCAGAATATTTACACTTAAACAAGGGCAAAAATGAAATTGGATCAATAGCATGAACGACACAAATGAACTCGAAAATAATTTGCAAAGAACTGTAATCAATACTCTGAACAAATTTTCTTTCGAACGACTCTAATGAATAAATTAAATGATAACAGCATTTTGACTCCTAGAGCAAGACTGAAGTAACATTCCTCTTTATACGAGAGGGAAAGGTGGAAACGTAATAAGAATCAGAAGAGAAAATTTGAACCTTAGAAAGGAAGTACAAACCAGTCACACGCAGAACCCAAAATTCTATAACAGGAAACAAATCTACTCTGCCTATTTGGTAATAAACTAAATTACACAGTTCAAATTTGATTCGCATTTTTTATAACTAAATATAACAACAGCAACTCAACTCAAACAAAAACAGATTCAAGAGACAATCGACTCCAGGAACAAGAAATCCTCACGACAATGGACGACACGGACGAGTTTTTCGTTTTTCTTTTTATAATTGTTTGAGAAAGAAGATAACCATGTAGGAGGATCAGAAGCAAAAAAGACAGCGAGAAAATAGGAAGTTTCAGCACAAAAACAGGGACAATTATAAAGAACTACAATATCAATTTCGCGGAAGATTAATACTTGAATTTATTGAGATACTGTATAACCTTTTAGACAACAAAAAATAATGTATACTTAGCAAAAGCTTTACAACTACATACTCAAACAGACAAATTTACTCATTATGAAACCAAAATACAATCATTAACTAGATTTAAAATTGATAAAATAAAAAAATTTTGAGGAGAAACTCAAGAGGAAAACAGCAGATTTGCAAACTTTTATTCAAATGTCTTTTTTTAAAACTATATCAGACTTAGACAAAGACATTACAAAAACTGCAAGTATACACCCAACCCTCCGCGGACAGGGGGGTGTAACACAACTGTTACCCTAAAGTGGTACTCGGGACGGCCATGCACGAAAGGGTTGCCGGGCCGCAGATGAGACGGAACGGAATCCCCCGAGGGGACCCGAAGTCCCGAGCAACAGCATGGCAGATGCTCAGTCTCTACTCGTTCGTTCGGTCATTAACAGTTTCCAGCCAGTGCTAGTGTGTGCTCTCGCTTTCCCGCCCTGGAGTCAATCTCGAAGGAAGACCCTCGATCTCCCAACGGTCCTTCTCCGGACCATCTTCGCATCCACGGAACCTCACACCTCTTATCACTCTACGCCTCTACGCTATTACGAGGGTGAACCGATCGCCAGTACCTTGCCACGACCTGGCTGTCTTCATCGCAATTGTAAGTGGCAATAAATGTTACCTTGTTTTTATTACAAATCCTTGTTTCATTGTGTCTCTACCCTTATCTCGGCTATCCACATCCTAACTTCCCTCCTTGGCATTACCTCAATAATAACTTATATATCATTTGCAGTAATATGCCAGGTAATTGGCAAATATAAGAAATCATGTCATATATAATACCAGTCATAAATAGCATAAACATTGCAGGTAATTTCAGGCAAATGGCAAAGAATGTGGATCAAGAGCATACAAAAATATTTGAAAAGTTAAATATTAGTAGTTTTGGAATAATCATGCAAAATTTTCAGTTGACTTTTGTGTCCCTTCTTCTCGGCAGGTTAAGTGATATGTTTTTTTGATACAAAAAGTGTTGGATTTCAGAATGGGCGCCAGGTATTACGCGAGTAAGACCGAGGAGTGAAATCAGGATCTGGAATGTCGAGAATAAATGTAAAACACAATTAAAGGTAGTGTTTATATAAAAACGTGGTTTATTACCACTTATACGGTGATGTACGACTGTGAGCCCGTGGTGGGTGCTGACCAGCGAGAAGTTTCCTTACAGAGGAGTAGTGATTCGGTGGCTATGAAGGTGACCACAAATAGTGTAGTTGTGATAGTAGGAGCCCTTCCTTGACGAAGCGTTTTCAGGGCGAGGTGAGAGCACTAGATGGCGTCGAATGGCGAAAACACGGAGAGCACGCGGCTAGCGACCAGACAAGACTTACGACGGGATGCGCCGTCACCCAAGATTTCGGGACCCCTCGGAGAGTTCCATCATATTTCGGGTGCAGCCCGGCAATACTTTCGTGCAGGGCCGTACCAAGTTCCATCTAATGGTAAAAATTTTGTTACAATGTCGCGAAGTATTGTTTTGACCTTATGTTCGATAATTATTAGGAAAGTGATCAAGAGATGGCATGTATCATCGGATACGTCTCTTTTGGATCATAGACAGATATTATTCTCCTTGACAGGCAATAGACCTGAGGTTTAAAAGTATAGAAACCCTGAAGAAACTGAGTGAGATACTTATAGAGAGGATCTCAGCAGTTTGCTGGGCGCTATACCGGGTAGATTAAAATCTATTGAACCAATAGATTTAGCTGTCGACATCCTACAAAAACGTATTAACAAAGCGTATGAGGACAATTGTCCTTTTCGTATTAAGAAAACAGACGGAGATGCACTCTGGTGGAATTCTAGAATGAGGACCTGGAAAAGGATACTTGACGCCTTTTTAACAGGGCTCAAAAGACTGGGAATTGGGACTTCTACAGGGCAATGTTAACAAGATATGCTTCCCGGGATCGGGGTTGGATTACAACAATCAAGGGGCGGCCTATGAGTCATACCCCTCAGAAAGACCAACTTTTAGAGCCAGGAACAATTCAAAGCATATAAAGCTGCAGGAGATTATGAAACATTCCCTGAATAAATTTAAGAAGAACTTCAGTCCTTGGTGGTTCCATTGTGCAGCATATTTTCAGTATACACAATAGGATAGACCCCGTTAGCATAGACGAAGGTTAGGGCAACCTTTATTCCAAATCCGGGTCAGGATACCCACTATAAGGAAAAATCCTTTATACCGTTCAGCTTGAACTCGTTCATGCTGTAAGAAATAGAAAAATTAATGGACCTTCACATGAAAGATGAAGTTCTCACGGAAATACCTCTCCATAGGAATCAATTTTCCCCTCAGTATGGCAGATCTACTGTAGACACTTTCTATGCGTTTACCTCCCGCATAATAATAGAATGCGCAAATATGAAGAAGCAATGGGTTTGTTGCATGAATTTTAGATAATATATTTCTTAAATACTGCATGAAATTGTGATTTTTTTTTTAATACTTACCTTTTAAGGAAAAAGATAGTAAGAAATAAGTTTCAAAATCCCTATTCAAAAACGTTGTGACCTTGAAACGTGACATCCTGCAAACTGCTCAAATAATCAGAATGAAGATCTGCAGTTGTTCCATTGACTAATAAAGTATCTGTTAGATAGCTGGCAACAATTCAAATCACGATTTCTAATAGAGGTATTTCTGTACTCAAAATTTTCGAGAAGCAGCAGCCAGTCATAAACAAATTTCACCAAAAAATATAATGTTGCATACAAAATAAAACCTGAAAAAATAGTAATGAATAATGGCACTCAATTACGTGAGAGTGAGATGTTTCCAAGCATAAAATCAAATTTTTGTTAATCACATGTCGGAATCAGAAGTATAATTTTTCATCATCTAACCTCTGCCGGCATACATGTATGTCGGCCATGTCAACAGAGGTAACAGTGACACTTGATGTTGATTCTAGTTAAATTTTAGGCATATAGGGGGCATTTGGTGACACCCCAATTGAATCCATGTACGGTTCTGCTTAAGAACACGGAGTTAGTGACACCGTAAACAGGTGGATGTACTCCATGTCAAAAAGCAGAACGGTATATACTTCACTTCATGGTAATGAAGTGAAAACCAAAGTTTCAAGATCGTTGATGCATATGCATCAATGATCTGGTTACCAAGGACTGAACTCATCAGTACTATAGAACAAGTGGGAAGCTTTTAAAGGGTTTCCTGCTTGACGATCACTGGTGCTATGGAAACAATACCAAAAGCTGCTCTTAAGGTAATTCTGAACATCCAGCAGGGGGCAACCTTAATAATGCTGAAGAGACAGAGTTACAAGATATTAGTAAGCGCACGCCATGCGCGGAAAATATTCTCGCCACGCAAACTGATGTTATGTCCAGGAAATTATTCTTCATGAAACCTCACAAGGTCATCTTCCCTATAAGGAAAGAATGCCATAATGAAGGGAGAAAGGCAGAGTTAGTTACACAAGGTGGTCTCTTTTGGTACACAGGCGGTTCTAAAGACCCCTTGAGAACAGATGCTGGAATCTATCAAAGAAGCCCAGTACTGAGATAGCAGGAACACTGGGCACTTTCATGACAATAAAAGATGCGTTGATTGGCTTGGAACTCTATTCCGTTATCTCGTACGCATCAGCGAAAGGAGCTAGTGGTAAATACCTCTCGGAGGAGCAAGCGTTATATTGGAAGGTAACAAAGAAAAACGTGCATTTTAAGAATATCATATCTGATACATTTATTAAGAGGCCTAATAAACTCTGGAACATGGAAAGAAGGCTAATTAATGTCGTAGTAGGGATGCTCACTAGATACTGTCGATTGAGAAAACACTTGCCCAACATGAGGATTGAAGACAGCTCACGTTATGGAAAGTGTACATTTTGCAAGGAGATAGCTCATCACATACTTAGTGAATATGATGCACTAGCGTGCCTCAGAAAGAAATACTTGAAGGACCAAAAAGCCTGACCAAAACTCAAAAAACGCGAACCGTTTATTAGGATCTGAATCATAGCTGCAGTACACGTGAAAGTGAACACAAGTCTATGCTCAAAAAAGTGTCTTTTTTCGAACGTGCAGTGTTTTTCAATGAATTGACTTATCAGGACTCGGAAAATAGCTTCAAATCTTGAAAAGAGTACTAAATAATGATACATCGTACACTCTGCCAAGTGACACTCATAAAAATCAGAGAAGAATTTATTGTTGAACAATTGTTTGAGATTGGTAGGAAAAAACGTTAATTAGAAAAGTGCTAAGTAAAAAGTCTTGCTCGATCCGGTTGATTTTTTAATTGCAAAGCGTTCATTAGGCATTCAATAAAGCAATATGTAAATTTCATCAGCAGCTGTCTGCAGCTTTCGCTTTTATGGAACCTTTCGTAACAGGAAGCAAAAATGCAAAAAGAACCCTATAATGTCAAATTTAAGCGATATTGGAAATTCTTTTGGAAAAATGTCCACAATATTGGATCCGTCATTTCTTTTCTTGAAAAATGAATATTAAGTTCGTAATCAGTGACCACAAAGATCTTATAATGTCAAATTTAAGCGGTATCAGAAATTTCGTTCCAAAAATGTCTGCCATATTAGGTCCGCCATTTTCTTTTTTAAAATATGAATATTAAATTCGTAATCAGCGACCACAAAAAACCCTATAATGACAAGTTTAAGCGATATAAGAAATTTGTTTGGTAAAATTTCTGCCATACTCGATCTGCCGCTTTTTTTGAAGAAATAGATATCAAATTCATGATTAACGACCCCAAAAACCCTTAAGTCTCTATTTTAGTGGAGATAAAGTCAAGCCTTCATATTTTGGCCATGTTGTTGTGCTTTCTCCCCACTATGTGCTGTCCCAAATAATAACAATAAATAATCTTTACACCCAGTTAATATTTTTAATCTTCATAATCTCGCAAATCTGCTTAACAGCCAGGGCTTAATATTGGTTTTTCATTTAGTATAACAATTGATTTCAATCGCGTCAGAGCGCGAGTTTACAACACGCCCCCTATTCAAGGTAAATTTTTCACCGTAGTAAGACCTACAGTAACTCAGTACTTTATCCCATGTCAATCTTATAGCTTGCTTGTTATCAGCGGCGACATTAACTGCAGTCCGCGCCAATATAATGCGCCACTGGCACCAAACGGAATCTCTAAACGGGACCTGGACGTGAGTAAGTGTGTGCGTGAAGGCTATGTACCACTAAGAGTGCAGAAATTTGGTGCACGAATTCTTAATCAATTTGTATTTAGAATGTCTGTGAGTTGTGGCTGCCGAGTGAGATAAACAAAACAAAAAATTCCACGAAATTGAACTCGAATTTCTGAATTCAAGTAGTGACCCAATCCTAAACGCTACCAGTATTGTGGACCAGACACGAAAGTAGTGAACTGACTTGCGCGAGGTGATCCTGGAATAAATCATTTTGATGCAGCTTGCTAGGAGCGTGGCTTCGCTCACTCGCAAAATTAAGAAAACTTTAAGGAAAGAACGAGGTTGATAGTGTATTAGCTGAAAAATCTTGGAAAATTTTTTTATCTGAAAAGTAAGAGATAAGTCAAAAGGCAGCTGCATGTCAAAGAATCATTGCAGTGAAAATACGACGAAATTTTGGTATCGCCTTGTCGTTCAGGATAAAAAGCTTATCGTACCACACTCATAATAATTCTCAAGGCAGTATACTAAATCCAAGAACATTCAGCGTGTTAGATCTTACGGCATTCAATATTTCCAACGTTCTAGAAATATTTCTCTTGTGTGTTAGATATAGACCATTGCACAGTAAATGAAGCAGACCCATTTGTAGAGTAAAGTTAGCCTTAGAGACTATGCCATCGAGCAGTCTCCCTAGTCAGTCTAGGGTGGACGGAGCAGTCCTTCTGTGGTGATCAGTTTGATACTCACATTCAGTGCACTGCCTGGTGTGTAAGGGAAGTATATGTTTGTGTGTGTTTAATAATATAAATCGACCAGCGACCACCGAGTGATAGTCCCCTCGACATAGAGCGTCTTTTAAAGGAGATCGCTAACTTTTTCTTGAGTTTCTGAAAGTCGACTAGTGAATTTTAAGCAATTTTTACGTCGAACTGGAGCCTCTTACTTGGAAAGTCATTAGCCTCTTTTGAGGGGATCTGAAGTTTAAGGTGTGTTTCAAATCACAAAAGCTTTGATAAATGTGTATAGAAAAATTCTCATTGGTATCAATGATACCAAGTAATAATGCGCAAACTGTCATTAAAACTGCTCTCAGAGACGCACGTGCAGCTTCAAAAGAGGCTGAAGATGAAGAAAATGTAAAGCTTTAAACAATGAAAATGTACGTAAATTCGTGAAATCTTTCAAAGTTTCGCATTTTCGTCGCCTTTCATGCGAAATGAATTACCAGAATGTGCACCTTTTAAAAAGGATTCAGCTATTTTTCACTGCATTGATAAAAACAATTCAGGTAGTTATTGTGTTGCATGTAGAAAGATTTACAATACAATCAGTTATTTCCATAGCTCCGGTAATCTCCGTCCTCTTGCAGATATCATAAAGTATCCAATAGTTGGAAATCTAAAATAGAATCATGAGAGGTATCAAAATTATAATAGATTCATGTGTGGCCATAATTTCCAAGATAATAGATCACATACACCTGTGAATAGGTGATCTACATGGATATTTGGTTCATTTTCGTATAGAAATTATAAAATTCAGACTACGCGTCCAAGCATTACGATAATGGGTATTGTTGATAATAAAAATGTTGGCTTCGGTTACAATACTGCAGTGCAGTATTGTAATGTGCAGCATATCAAAGCCTAATTTTTTATTATTAAAGAAGAAATCTTCAAAATTAGAATTCAATCATTTTTCGCGAATCTATCCCTCATTATAAAGTACGTGTGCAGCAGCCATACCGCTCATCGATCTTTATTAACAGTGACGAGATTCTAATTTCATTATCTTCAACCTGACGAAAATTCACTACACGTACATGGAAGATTCGTACATCTGTTTAAATCCTAAAATGTCACGTTTCGCAGAGAATAGTGGTCGACGTGAAGTCAATAATAATAGAACATCATTAAAAAATGCTGTTGGTGATTTGGGTGTTTCCATAACGGAAATGAATTTTGATAAAATAAAAAACAAATGAAAGAACTAGACAAATTTTGAAGAAGAAGTATGAAGAAGAAGAAAAGCGGCGTCAATCACAGAAAAGGTCGCGCGAAATCACCGTTTGAGTGACTTTTTGAACAACCCCAAGCTTTCCCGCCCTCAGTGAATACTACCGCTACGTGGTAAGGCCACGCACATTCCCAAATAGTAAAAACCGAGACGCTCACTTGAGTGAACGTTCCGGTTTTTAATCAGAACTAGAAACCCCTAAGCTAGGCCTACAGATTGAGAAGAAAATAAACTAACAGGAAAAATCTAGTGAATTTTACATCGGGAAGCATAGAAATTATTCCGAAAATGGCTCACCCGATATAGAATGTAACAGATAGAAGGGAAAATAATGTAATTCCAGGAATCATACTCGAAGATAATAACGCACAAGCAAATGCGAATAATTTAGAAAACGAAAACAGAGATAGGCAATCCGTCGAAAACGTAAATATAAGAGAAAATATAGCTAGATATTAAGAATTTGTAACGGTTAGAAGAGAATTAAAATAATGGGAGGTGCAGCCAAGTCAAGAGACAGGTGCAATCCCAAGACCGAAAAAACAAACCTAAATTCATACAGAAAGTACCCCACACGCATGCAGACATGACCGTCCTGCACAAAGACACACCATTGGTAAACCAGCTAACAATATCGAAAACACATTAGGTAGTTAGAGAATAGAAAATGAGAACGGTATCACTTTTGAAAATCAGGAGCTAGAAATAAGTAGGATAGATAATAAAATCGAGACGAAGAGAAAAGAACTCGAAAGATTAGAAAGAGACAAAAGACGTTTGAAATTAAGTAATCTAGAAACAGAAGAAACTCTCAAAATAGAAAGAGAAAGAATAAATAGAAAAAGAGCAGAGAAAGCAAGACTAGGTCGCGGAAGACTACGAATAGAGATAGAAAGGCAGGAAAAAGAAAACGCGAAAATCAACAATAGAACACTTGAAATCGATTCGTTTTTAGAAAGCAATAATGGATTTTGTAATGGTGCAGAAGAATAAATTAATTTTGAAGAGAGTAAAAGCGATAGATTTAAAATAAAATAACTTTCAGAAGAAATGTAGTGAATAAAAGGAATAAAATATGAAATATTACTGTTCACTTCAAAGAAAGAGAATTTAAATTTGACGAGCAAAGACACGCGTTAACAGGAGCGAGAAAAATAATAACAAATAGCAGACGCAGCATTCACAGAGACGGATACTCGCTACCGAGTCGGGTACAAGGGAAATCAATTATGCGAAAATAAAATATCCCTCAAGTCGAAATAGAAAGGCAAAGTAAAATGGATAAAAGCAGAGAGACTGATAGAGATAGAGAGAAGATGATAGCAAATAATGCTCATGAAATTCCGGCAACCCTTTTTCCATTTGGAATGATTCAAACCCCATTTCAAATAAGTTCAAACTGTCCCGTATAATTTGAAAACAATACGGAAAACAGTCCCGCTTATCTTTTGACTGATTCGATTGGGTTCAAAATGGTTATAGAATCAACAAGAAGGATATTTTAGAAAATTTAGATGCCGTTTTGAAGAAGCGACTTTAAGTTGGTTTCAAGTTAATAGGGATAATTGGCAAAATTTGGACCAATTTAATTAATATTTTGAAAAAGAATGTACATATAAATGAAAGATATACGTATATGATAAGAAAAAATGGTTGCAGATATGTCAGCTGACGAAGTGTGCGTTTCAAATAGTAAAAAGCAGCCATTGACTTCCTCCTTAACAATACATCGAATAATAAGAGTCCATAAACGCAGTAGCATATGTATTTAGCTGAAATGGAAATCAAATACAACGTGAATTCTCTAGAATGGTGAAAAAAATCATGAACTGATGTACCCTTCCATGACTAACTTGGCCAAAAAATGTTTGGCCGTATCCTCGTCATCAGCGAAATCCTTTACTAACTTTTCTGCAGATGGACCGGCCATAGCAGCAAAAAGAAACTGCCTAACTCTAGACACTATCAAGTTTTTAATACCCTTGAATCGAAATAAGGAGTATATTTAAGCTGATAAAATCCCTGGAAAATAATAAATCCTTTAAAATTACCAGAAATATTTTAGAATCCGTGAAATATTTTTTCATTTAGTGGAAATATTTTTCATCGTTTTCAATTTAAATGCATAACTATCTTAAATTCCTTACGTGTCTAGAAATCCTTCTCAATCTCAAAATTCCCTACAATTTTTTATAATCTTTCGAAACTACCTTTTGGAAGTTATTCATGAGATTACAGTTTTCAGCAGTAGGTTTAAGGTGATAATCTTTAAGACCTTTTATGACGGGCCGAACCATCGATATTGTAAGATCGAATTAAGAAGAGAACAAGGTCGTTGCAATCTGCAGTGAATGCTCTACCTTCACTAGGCTCTTAATTAAATTCCAGTCTTCATTCTTTAATGTAAATTCATTTGCCTGATCATGTTTGGTAACCTGCCGATCCGAAATTACTACAGTTAAGGGAAGTTGATTTTCCAAAAATCTTATTAACATAAGCAAGGTTAAATTCTATCTGGTGGGGCAGCTTTGAATTAGTTTACTTATTTCAGACTTCAATTCCACTTGCTTTTTTTTAGAGCAGCAGTAGCACCATTAAAGTCATGAAAATACGTAACTGTTCTGCGGATCTTCTTACAAATTCTCTTAATTATTTTTTTCGGAATAAGAACTTTGTTGACAGAAAGTTGTAGGGGGTGATCAGAGCAAGAAACATTGTGCTCAAATTCATCAAGCAAATTTACTGCAGCTGTGACAACAGCAGCATTGTCGTGTACGAATGGGCTTACTTTTTCTTGCAAGTTCCAATCTTCTGTTACCTTCTCTAAATTACTTACCAAATAATCGCATTTGATCGTTTATCTAAATGTTTTACACTCAGAGAAAAATATCTAATTTTCCAGTTTTCGTCCGTCAGTATCTTCTTTCAACTTCAGTGTTTTCGGGATCTTGTATACCTCTCTCCAAAAAGTCTCTACGTCGTTGGGCTTGGGTGGATTTTTGACAGAAACAGGGTGTTTACTAAAGAGGCGAGATGGATCAGCGAGAAACTTTTG
>JAABKJ010006387.1:0-22024 GCA_011634705.1 Andricus grossulariae
GAATATGTTCGTTAAAGCCGAAGGAGCTTCAACAAAAGAGAATTCGCAATCATCAAATTACAGTTGTTAACGCTTTGTTTTATTTTAATTTTTTACGATTAAACAAAAACTACGCGTTCCATCAAAAAATGATTCCAAAAAAATTCATAGATCTTTTTCGGGTATACAACTTTTGTTGATTAATTTCTTTTGCAACTTGCGTTGTTTTTCCAAAAATTAAATTTCTTATTTTTAATCTTATTTTACACCAATAAAACAAAAACTACGAATTTTATCCAAAAAAATTATTCATATAACAAATTTGTAGCTCTTTTTTGGGTGGATAATTTTCTTACAGTGATCTTTTTTCGTATCTTGCATAGTTTGACCACGAAATGGAATTTTTTATTCTGTTTTGTGGGGTCACTTTTTTCCATATCGTGCGTTGCTTGGCTTAAAATTTTAATTTCGTTTGTTTTTTTAATTTTGTAAATACTATAACTCTGGTAATTTTTTTTCTATCAAAAAAAGTAATTGCGATAGATTTCTTGCCTTTTCGAGTATAAATCTAATACCTTTTCAGATGAGAATGTAAAAATGTTAAATTTGAGAAATCTGGGTAGGCAGTGTTTCCATATAAACCATCAATTTGTACTGAATTTGTATTTGGCGAGAACTGATAGCCATTTATAAATCGAAATTAACTTATTAAATAGCTTTCATTAAATGTAAAAAATTTTTTAAAAGTCGCTAGTGGGATCAAAGAGAGTGGGGGAAGTCGCGATAGGTGGTAGTGCGACAGGTGAGAGTACTGTATAGTGATGGAAAATTTGGACCGAACATCCTACTGGTTTCGAGAACCAAAATTCCTTATCTGATGATTTCGCAAATTTATGAATAGAAAAAGGCATGAAGGCGCCCATGTAATTGTAGGTCGTAGGAGGTCCTGTCGTACCTGATGCGGTTGAAATAGGGGGAAACACTTGATCTTTTTCTCATCGGTACATATTCAAGTGTCTGTGAAAATTGTAAATGAAAATGGAAATGGAACGCTTCGACTTCGGTATATATGGGACCACCACTGGGATCGGACTTTCAGTTGAGGTGAAAACGTTTCATCCGATAGTAGTTATTTCCGCTTCATAGAATTTTGACAAGCTTTTCATATAGAATTTTATACCATTATGGAGAATCATAACGGCATCAAAAAAGTAGTCTTGCGAGAGAGGAACATTATGAATTCTAATGGAAAGTGTTTTGGGCAGTTGACATCAGTTAAGAAGTTTAAGAAAGGAGAAACTGAATTTGGGTAAGTTTGATATTGTTAATTTCATTGTAGAAAAAAAAATGTACTTTGTAAATATCTATTAGACTTTATATACTTTGTATATTTCTAATCATGAATAAATCATAGGAATTGTGTTCTATAAAGAAATCAAAAGGAATCTTAAACTTAAATTCTGTGAGAATTAAGTGTATTTTCGAATATGCCAAATTTTTTCATATTTTTCAAATTTATTTCAACAATTCTTTTGATAACTATTAAAATCAATTCTGCTCGCCATGCGAAAACGTTCAGGTTTTGAAATTAAGTGATGGTGGGGCGTAGGTACAAAAGTATGTATTTTTAATACTGAAGATAATTTTTCCTAGTCCTTAACCATTCATAACCAAAAAAATCCTATAGCATAGCAAATTTTATTTGTATTACAATTTCCGAAGAAAATCGAGAACTCAGTATTTTTTACGGTTAGTAGTGGTGGACTATAGATCGAATAAATGTCCTTATGAATGGCCTTAATTGTTTTTTGTATGTTATAGTCCACTTTTTGAAATTTTGAAACTTATTATTTTTAGGCTCAGCAAGTATCAAACTTTGTTTCTAAATAAATATTTTCCTGAAATGTAAATATATTTAACCTTGAAAGTAACCATCAGAATATTACTGGAAATTCAATAATTTGGGAATAGCTCATTTAATTCAAGGTGTAAATTACAATAGAATACTGTAAAGTATCATTCTGTTGAACGTTTTATTTAAAATTTGCATTATAAATAGTACAATTAAAAATATTTTGTGGACGTAGCGTACTATAATTCTGAGAAAAATCAATGTTTTGAATCTGATATTACGCAATGTCCAAAACCAATTTTCCACATCAGCTAGAACACATTCATAATATCAACATTTATATTGACATGTTCTTGATCACGCATTATTTTTGTCCGATAAACTTATTTTGACATTTAACGACATTTTAATAGAGTATAATATGGTTCAACTTTGAACCTCACTTTATCAGTAAAACTTTAGGCAGACGACTTATACTATAGAATCTTGAAATTGGATTCTGCAAAAACTCTGAAACAATAATTTGCAGGGATTGAATGAATATATTTTCAAAATAATTTGAAATTCATTGATAAAAATTAAATTAGAAAAGGGCTATTATAATCAGTTATATCAAATAAATTTAATGCAAAAAATATGTTGATTTTGATGATGAACAAGTTTTACCTATCTAGTAATGAATCTATAATAGAAAAGTAAAATTTAAAAAAATTATATTATATTTGATGGATCCACGGTGAATTAGAGGAAAAGGAAAATTTTGTTTCGTTAAGTAAAATTTGACACTCAAATTGATGGTATTCCAAGTATACAGAAACAACTTTTATCTCGATTAAAAAAAAAGAATTATCATGCTTTGTTCGCTTACTCATCGATGGTATAAGATAAATACAAAATGTGACAATATATTACCGTCCTATTTATCGTATTTGGTAATAAAGCACGATTTAAACAAAATTAACCTACTTTAGGAATATTTTCAAATAATTCAATATGCAGATAAAGATATGTGAAAATGAGCCTGTGTCTATATTCTTATAAGGGGCCATTCATAAAATACGTGATACATTTTTCACGAACGTTTAACACTCCACCCCTTGCCAGATGCTTTTTCCATTGTTCTTAACATAGAGAATGATACTTTGATAGACCCTCTCCCGCCCCTGAACGTATCATGTATTTTGTGAATGACCCCTAATTAAAGTAATTAATTAACATGAATCTGGAGAACCAAATGCAAAATAATTCACACACAGCAGCTAATATTATGCCGGATAGGGATCAGTTATTACTAATTATGTTGAGTACAATCTCAACACTAATTGGACTTTTGTATCTTTATTTATAGAGTTAAGTGATCACCATATTGAGCATCGATCAAATGAGTAATGAGGCCAATGTCTCCATAATAACAGAAAAACAATGCCTACTATTCTTTTAATCTTAGTTTACTTGTAAAAAGATATTGACTCTTAATATATAAACGTAATATTTATGATTACAAAATAACTGAATGAATCAAAATGCGATATTTATACACATTACATATATGAACAATTTCTTTTTAAAACAACAGGCAGTCCGTACTCAAGTCACATAATCATTTCCCGTGCAGAAATTTCCCCATCTTTCCCTATTTGAAGCTGGGTTCTGAAGAGGCCCCTATCAGAATGTCTAGTCTAGAAAAAACTGACGGGAGCCCTAACAGGTTCTAGTGAAGAATTCCATGCTTCGTTTAGGTATGGCGAATCTAACTGTATCTAGTGGGGCCCTGACGAGAAAATTCCTAAAATCTTATGCTTATTGCCTAAAGTATTAATTTGGAGGGTTTTGACGGTTTTAGTATGCAGAAATAGTGTTTTTTTGTGTGCATGTAAACGCTTTTTTCCGAAAATTTGGTTTAGGGCACTATTGAACATTTTCTTCGGGTATGTGTCAGTTAAAGTTAAAGAGGTTATGTCAAGTACAGCTGTTCAGTGCTTCGCCAGAGCTTTCAAGTTTTGTGTTTTTATTTCTTGATGTAATTTCGTATTGTGTTTGACAATTATTCCTCTCCACGATGAAAGGGGAAAGGTGCCTGCAAGAGCAGCGACGATTTCGGAGCAAAAAGTTCCGCTTAATGCAAAAAGTAGAACAAGAATGCGATGAGAGTGAGGTTATGATGTTTGGAGCTGCTCGCTCCAACGACCACGTAGAAGGTAAAAAATGTATTAATAATTTAACATATGTTATTCATACGAATAATTTAACAGTAAATATAATCTAATAATAACACAACATCTAAATAATATTCTTCTATATTATAATAAAAAAAAATGTCAAATAAGTAAATGTACGAAAATCGCGGTACCTAGCGGACACTGTTATATAACTGTGATGTAACAGTTCTAGAACACAAGAACAGGTTCTGTAACAGGATTAGAACATACATAGACCATGGTCTAAGTAATGTCGTCCTCAAATGGACGTAGCAATTCTGTAACGCTGTTACAGAACCATGTTATGTCATAGATCTGTAACAATTCTGGAACAGCGTTATATGTGACAAAAATATTTTTAGCACAATTTAGGAACAGGGTTACAGAGTAACCATGTTCTGTAATAGTGCCGTAACACATATGTAACAGTGTTACAATAAAATTTGTTCTGTGATTGTTCTGTAATAATTCTGGAACAGCGTTCTATGCCAAAAAATATTTTTATAACAATTTACGAACAGGTTTACAGAGTAATATTGTTCTGTAATAGTGCCGTAACATATGTAACAATGTTACGATGTAAATTTGTTCTGTAATCGATCCGTAACAATTTATTGTAACAATTCCGTAACAGTGTTACAACGATATATGACAAAAAAGTGTTTTTTTTTTCATTATTACTGCACTTAGTTTATATTTTAAATATCCCAATTTCACGCACGGTCCCCTACATATACAATCGCAACCCTTTGAAAAATCGCACTCGCTGGGGACTCCAACCCTACCTAAACTACCTAAACCGTATGTACCTAGCCGATGCCTTAGCCAATTGCGCTATGGAACCGATTGAACGTTCGTGACAAAATCTTGGCCATGTTTTTTTGCTGAAAAAGACAGGGTCATCTGAGAAATATATTAATTATTTTTTTATTTCAGACATGGCATAAGAAGATGGTTTTGAAAAATTGTAAGGTGCAAATGGTATAGCGGCCATATTGGATGAGTTGAAGGGGGTAACGTTGAAGGGGGTAATCGTTTTTCTTTCTTAGTACCGTTACATTATATTAGTAGTAATATTTAAAGATAAAAATTGGTCATGCGATATTATTTGTTATTTATAAACAAATGCATAGTTTAGTCATTTATAAACAGAAAGTAATCGTTTTTCTTTTTAATCGGCTTGAAATTATATTAGTGGATATTCTAGTGATGCAGACTTGTCATTCGATATTATTCGTTTATTTTATAAATTTTATAAACAAATTCATAGTTTGTCCATTTATGGACAGAAGGTAATCGTTTTTCTTTCTGAATGTCTTCAAATTATATAAGTGATTATGTTTAGCGGTGAAGATTCCTCGTTTGATATTATTTGTTTATTTTATAAATAAATTTTATAAATAAATACATGTAGAAGAAATCTTTATCTCAATAAATCATCAAAATGCTTAAAACCCCTTATTGGCACTGTGTTTTTTCTGTGATATGTCATATCAAAAGAAATATTTCCTATTATTTTTTACAAAGTTTAAATATGTGCGTTGTTTTTCGCGCTGTGTTAGTGAAAATAAGAAATGAATGGTACAATTCAGTGAATACGTAAAGCTAATTGTTACTTTATTTTATCCATGATTTCTCTTTTCCCATTGTAAGCGATCATTCCACACTTAACGGAAGATTTTGATTGCTCACACGTAAAAACCCATTTCTTTGACAATTTACGATGTTTTCATTTTTTTTAACTCCAATACCCCACTGTACAAGGGAGGCAAACTATGCTACTGGCAATGAAAAATTTTGATTTCTTACCCTTCAAGATCCACGGTATCAAACCGTTTTTTCAAAGAAACATGTTTAGTCTTTTTTTACTACGCCACTCCCTTATGACGGTAACCTACGCCAGTGATATTGCAAAATTCAAATTCCCCATATCTCAAAACCCCTAGATACCAAAATTCATCGAAAAATCTTGCTTCTGAGAATTATTTCCGCCTTTTTAGCTGTATTGGACCCCTAATGCATTGGGGGTCCAAATGTAGATTTTTCTCTCTTAAATTAATGATGAAGGTCTTTCCCAACAATAATCTTTAGCTTTTATGTAGATTTTTTTTCTATGATCGTGCAATAATTATGCTTTTATTCCTCTCTCAGATAAAGCGGAAATACCTTCTGCTGAAAAACGCTGCCTCTAGTGCTTTTCTGTAATTGCTCGAGGTTTTTCTCACAAGTGCAACCTAACGACTCGCTTGGAAAATCTAAGTAAGTGTGTAGAAGAATCGGGTGCAAATGTCGAAGAACAAGTGCCTTCGTCTCTCCTAAAAAGAAAGATGGAAAGACTGCGAAATTATCACTGTCTCAACCTCGCGGCGGCCAGTCCCTTGAAGTCGCTATCGATGAAAAAATTGCTAAAAATTCACTGCAACAATCACTTCTTTCTGCAGAAGACTTTTTAAAAATTCAGCCTAGATTCCATCTTAGTCAGAAGAAAGTAATCAAAATCGCTGCAGCTATTCGTGTGGCTTCTAAAAATTCTAAGTTCGTTGAAGCCCATTTACAGAAAAAGCTATCGGCTAAAAGCCATTGCGTAGATGAATTTTTTGTATTCAAGGAGTTTGATTTTGTCAATATAAAAGCTGATGAGGTTTCCCAAGCTGCCCAAACAGTAGTCTGTCAATACGATCGAGTGAAAAAGGGCAGAAATGAATAGGTACCGTCAAAAGTCTGAGCAAGGAATTTCTGCTAAGCGTTTTAAAGATGCTGGCGTCAACAAGTTGCTCGTACTAGCACTGGCACAGTGTTCCCAGGAAAACTACGAGAACGTATCGCAGCTGTGGCCGACAATAAATATTAACAATTTCGAGGGGACTATTGCCACTGACTTAAAACTGGCAAACATATTGGTGGGTATCATGTCTCACAGCAGCTCTTATCCGTGACCGTGGTGTTATACGTAGAAAGGAGAACTGCAAGATCATAGAATGGATAGAACTTTAGGCAATACAATGAAAAATTACGTTAGTTGGTGCGAAGTAGGTTCTATAAAATCACAGGTCTAACCTTATAATAATTGTATCCATCCTCCTCTTTTCATTGCTCGTGAAGAAAAAACACTTCCTCAGATGATCCCTGCACCTGAACTATATCTGATGCTGAGTGTTGTAAATACCATATTTACGAATTTGCTGGCTGAATTCGAAGGTGATGCTATTCGGTGGGCAGAATCATGCAACGTTCAGCGAGAAATGGCGCATGGAAGTCCCGGTTTCGAAGGAAATTCATGTAAAAAATTACTTGACAAAGTCGATTCACTACGTGCTACAGGTCGATTAGGGCCCTCAAAACATGTAAACGCCTTCGAGGACTTCGGAGCCGTCGTACGATCATGTTTTGATAATCACCTTGATCCCTGTTTTTGTGGATAAAATCGAGAATTTCAAGAAGAGTTATTTGGATTTCGTCATTTCTGTTACTGCTAAAATACACGCTGTATTTTACCACATACCTCACTTCTGCGAAGAAATGCAAACAGGTCTAAGATTCTTTAGCGAACAGGCGATGGAGTCTATTCTTTCAGATTTTGAAGCCGTCTGGACAAAGTATAAAGTCTCTAAGAATCATCCAGACTACGCAATCAGGCTGCAACTCTTCATTCAATTTAAGCTGACAATCATATTTTCAAGCATAAGATACACAATATGATAAAAACATTTTTTCATGTCTCATCCTCCAGAAACGAAAAATTAAACAACAACAAAATTTCCACAAAATTCCATAAAAAGGGTCATTTGCAGGAGGCCATAATTTCGATGCGATTAGAGCTAAAGCATTATTTTTTTCAGATTTGCTGAAAATTAGGTCCTCCTTGACCTATCTGGTGGCAACTTTCTCCTGAATTGCTTGGTTAATGAGTTCATTCTGAAAACGATAAATTTTATTTAAAAAATTGATGTTGAACAAAATTTCATAAAAAAGGGCTATATTCAGAAGGCCATAATTTTGGTTTTATTACAGCTAGAATATTGTGTGTTTTTTTTTAAATCTACTCAAAATTAAGTATTTTTTTAAATAACTTACTGGCAATTTTCACCAAAAACGCTGATGAAATGAGCTCTTTTGAAAAACGAGAAATTTTATTTATAAAATTGATGTTAAACAAAATTTCATAAGAAAGGGTCATATTAAAAAAGCCATAATTTTGGTTCTATTAGAGCTAGAGCAATGTGTTTTTTTTAGATCTACTCAGAATTAAGTCTCCTTAAATTAATTATTCCACAATTTTTACCAGATATGCATAGGAAATAAGTTATTTCCCCAAAACTATATATATATTTTTTCATTCAAATTATTCGCCTGAAATCGACTTCCTAGGACCATAACTACCAAACTTTTAGAGATAGAAAATTCGACTTTTTTCATTTTGCAGAACAGTTCAAGCACTTTAATTCTTGTGAAGGTGTTTGGGACATAGAATGAACTGGAATAAGACAATTTTCAACAAACTGATTTTTTTCCACTGTTTTCACCTTTTTTCAAAAATATTGATGGGTTTCAGTTCTCATAAGATGTTCAGCACCTGTAGCCCTTTTTTTGAATTTTTTCAGCCAATAAAATTCCACGTTTAACTCTACTTGTTTCTGGTTCACTCATTTCTATTCGTCGGGGCTTATAACTTTCGTTTAATGTTAGGGGACTTTTTGATGTTTTTGAATTTTATTTTCGTTGCTTATTGGAATGTTGTAATTAAAGCTTGTCCGAATCATTATTTTCTTCGACACATTCTTTGTGGATAACTTCTTTTGATTCAAGTTTCTTTCATTCACTGGCAGTTCAATTTATTACAGAGTCTATTCTTCGAGCGAATTTACTTTCACTGTATGGTTCAAGTTCCTCAATTGCGTAAAGAAATTCCGGGCGATGTGCATTAGCAATGAATTTTCACACTTTGTAAACGATTACTTAAATAGGAGGCAAATCGCTCTATTGCTGAATTAGACATTTTGAGTAATTTAAGTTTTTGTAAAAGTAGGCTGTGGTTCCCTGTGTCAAAATCCTTAGAAAAGTCCAATAGTACCACAACTGTACTCTTCTTTGATCGATCGCTAGTTTAACATCGTTAGTGATTTTAACGGACTCTGCGAGTGTACTGCGTTGGGCTCTGAAGCCCGATTGCATAGGGTGTAATAATTTGTTCGTATCTAGAAAATTTATTAGTTGGCTGTGCACATTTCGTTCAAGTGGCTTCATAATGCAATAGGAATAGAAATTAGCCGGATGTCTTCAGTAGAAGTAGGACTGGTGATTTTAGGTACCGGTCGAATTAATGCCTTTTTCCAGATATCTGGGAAAATACCACATTGTTGAGATGCATTATAAAACTGCAATAATATTGGGAAAATAACAGGAAGAGCTGAACGGATCATTTTCATCGAGATTCCATCCATACCGATCGCATTAGAATTAACTTATGTTACTTCCTTACGGAGAGTCTCAGGGGTAATGTCAGAAAAAAAGAAATCATATTCATCGAATGTTTGCAAAGGTGAGTTGCTGGAGGCAATTTGAAGTTTTGTCGTAATGGGCGTTAACATGAATGTGGTAAGGAAATCACTAGCAGAGAAATTTTGATCAGGAGATTCATGTTTGGGCGGAATTAAACGCAAGCGCGTGAAAAGATGAAATTCTTTTCTCTTTATTCCTGATTTCGTTAAAGTTAAATTAATTGTGCGATTATCTAAGTTTCGTTTGAACAAGATTCTGCAGTTTGCAAAATTCCGCCTGTACACTACTATTCTCAGTTCTTTTTGTCAATCTACGTTTCGTGTCCCCTTCTCTCATCAATTCTCTTATTTCTCCAGTAATCCATGGGGCCGTTACCCTTTAAGAACGTTGAACATACAAAGGCGTGAATTCACTAAATGCATCAGAGAAAATGGTAATTAGACCTTTTACCATTGTATCCACGTAACCCACTGAGGGCACATTCACCAAATAATATGACATTAAAAGATCCTGAAAATCTTTTTCATTGATTAGTGTAAGCCCATGGGGAGCTCCTCTGGCGCTCAAGCTATAAAGCCTATTGTGCCACTTCAATCTCCAGTAAGTATTACTATTATAATTTGGAGTGAATGAAAATATTTCTGATTTAAGTTCTTTACTAAAGTTAGCGTTAGGAGGTTTTGTAGAACAATCCCCCCGAAATACAAATCAACCAAGAGAAAGTCAGCAACAGGATAATTAGCCTGTGGATTCACTCCAACCACTGAGCGCCTGGTACTTTGATGTATATAAAGACAGACCCCCTCCCCCCATCATTCCTGTCTGTCTCCACGAAAGAGCGTGCAACCCTCCAAAAACATTGCACTTGAAGGGATGTCAGGCTTAAGCCAAGTTTCAGACACTGCAATGATATGGTATGAACACATACTAAAATAGTGTTTAAAGTCAAGAAAATGTGCAGAGAGAGACTGAGCATTGACGTGGCAAAAGCTTAACTTTTTATGAGAGGAATAAAAAGTTCATCTCCCAATATATGTTATTATTTTCATGAAGACGAAGCTCCTAGTAATGTATAAAGTTAGAGCAAGAGTTAATAACCAAAACAAGCAATACCGTAAATTTGCAAGAACGAAATAAAATGAAAAGTATGCTCAAAGGCAAAATATACCCCTTTATAATGTATGTAATCTATACTAAAACGTCACATTTACCTTCCTGTTCAAGAAAGGGCCAGAGAGGTTGACTTGTCGATTTTATTTCTAGTATTTTGTAGAACAGCGACAGAATTCCGCCAGATGTTTTGTATGAATTGACTTACACGGATAATCGAAAAGCGATTCAAAGATGAGTTCTTTCACGAACGTATAACCGGCCGACTTTATTCAGAAAGAGACTCATACGACGACCGAAAGTCTCAGCCAAAGGGACTTTATTCAGAATTTGATACGTTAACTATTTCACGGTGGAATAAAAGTGCACGTGTTACTCAAAGCGGGTCATCGTTGAGAAATAATTCACAATGATGTAGAAATCGCAACTTAGTCAAAGCGGTTCGTGCTTTGTAAATTAAGTTAACAGTGTAACTGCTTGGAACTTATAGGCGATTTACAGTAGTAGCTTTAAGGTTTATATAGTTCTTGATCTCCATGTTAAGGATAGGCAACAAACTTATGGATTTAGCACGTATGATTTTTTTAATTTAGCACGTATGATCTTTTGGATTTTGAACGTACGATCTTTTGGATTTGGCACGTAGAAACTTTTAGATTTAGTATTTTCTAAGGGTATTTTTACGCCGCAAGAAAATCTAAACAAACTGAACGGCTCAACAAATATAAAAAAGCAATAAGTTAGGATTAATAATGTAATTATTCTAGGATCTAGGGCGCCAGCCACTAGTAAAAATTACGAGAAGGGTCACATTTCGGGCCACATTTCGAGAAAACATAGTCTTTATTGCGACATTATTAAGCGAAAGAAAAACTGTTAACAAACTAACATCAAATATAACGCACGAACGACCAATCAACGCACCAATCAATGGCCCGCTGATGATAGGTCGCTTATAATTCTGGCGAACCAATTATCTGTTTGCATTTTCGGCAGGTAATTCGCGAAAATAAAACAAAAGGTCCTTCCAGTGATTTCTAACCTCAAGGTTCTCTCTTACTGTTACCAAAAAAGGTGTCAAAACTCAAGGATGAAATGTCATGCAAGAATCAAAAAGAAATCTTCAATAATCTATCGTGCGGTAGAGAGAAAAAAAGTGAAATAACAAATGAAATCATAAGCCTATTTTTACGGTAGCAATAGAAAAATTATAAGTCTTTTTTTCGATAGGGTTTCAAAAAGTTTTGAAATACAAAAATATTTTATAACAAGAATCATGCGGAGTTTCCTGATGCGATGTAGGAGGTATCCTACAATCTCGCTGGCCAGTTTCTTTATCCTGTCCGAATGATGTGAGTAGGTCACCTATTCCGACGGTGGCTCAGAATAGTATTCGCTACTTATTATGAGGTGAGTGAGGGTTGCTGTACAATAAAGTAAGGTGGCGTGAAAGGCAGGAAGAACTGGTCTTCCTGATCGCGTTGTTTATACTTGACTGAGGTCAAGGTTTCCGCGCTGAGAGTTTCTTTGGACTAGCGGCCCTTCCTACCCTATCGCCAGTCTTGCTAACGAGAAGAATAACAATAAGTTATGTTTTATCAGAAATTCTGACATCATATTATATCCTTTTCTGGTTGTTGGTATTAAAAGAGAAAAAAATTACGCACGCAGATAACTAGTATCTAATTCCGAACTTTCAGAAAAAAACGAACGAGGAATCTTATTTCCATCCGACTACAAAAATTGTATGCCTCCATTAGTTTCAACCGGCTCAAAATGTGGAACTTTCTAATTATGCCCTCTTTAAAGCTGAGTTTCAACAAAACCAATCTGAGTATTTTTAATATTAGAAACCATTCCAGTGATTTCAGACGACCAAAACCTAACAGGGTCATTAGAATCCTATTGGGGAAAGATCCCAGTGAACCTCTGGGCATTATATATGACTTTACGACGTTTATTGCCGATCCACCCCTTCTTAATGACATGCTGGCCCGGTCTCGCCTTCGCCCATCCTGCCAGGACCAGGTACGACACGTAGAGCTTGGCGAAATTTGGGCAATCGACCTTATGCACCTGTTCCTTGCAGTTCCAGCACTGCCACGGGATTGGGCTCCGGTACGGTCTCAGTTCAGTAGCGCCACCATAGAGCCAAGCTTCATGTTCATCGACCTGTTGTCCGGCCAGGAAGAACGTGCAGCAGGCCGATGCCTGGTGAGTCGGGATGCCTGGGGTGGTTAGGGCACCGGTCTGGGCCTGGAGGAGCCCCCAGTGGTTTCAATGGCGGGAAGCCCGCGACTACTAAAGTCGACGGTTTCGCGGCGGTGGCGACTTTGGTTGTCGAAGGTCTCGCGGTTGGCGTATTTGGTGGTTGAAAGTTTCGCGGCGGTGGCGACTCCGTCGTTCACAGCCTGGTGGCTTATCTTATTGAAAGTTAAGGCGACAGGGCTCCCTGGGGTAACCTCTTTAGCTGCTTCTTTCACTAATTTTCCAGACTAGAACAATAAGGGGATATTTTTCCTATCAGACATCAATATAGGATTCACCGTTCGCGACGAAAGGCTTCAGATTTCACATGTGCTCTTTTCCTACGAACCTTCCGCTCTAACTTAGCAAGGTATAAACGATCGGAGAAAACGACGCTTGATCTGGAACGGCCCGTCAGAGCTAGGGAACAGTATCCCTATGACCTTATCTATCTTTTTGGAAAATTTCCAATTTGGTCGCAAGACCAGGTCTCTTACATTGAAGTTTTAGCCCCTTTTGCTGACATTATAGTACTTTGCTTGTGCTCTGTATCCCTTTTCGAGGTTTCGGCAAACTAGGTCGCGCAAGTGATTCAGGCGTTCTATCCTTTTTACCCATTCCTCTGGCTCAGGTTCCACGTGTTGGTTTCCCCTTTTTATGTCTTTGCGCATAGATCGGTGCGGAATGGGGAGCGGGGGTCCGCCTGAAGTTTATAAACGCTGGGTATACATTTAGGGTATCGTGTACCGCGGAGTTGTACGCGAACCTGAATTCAGGCAGGTGTACATTGGGGTGGTCCAAAAAACGCTTTTCGTGCTACAGGGCAAGTCCCCCTCACCAAACTTTCCATTTTTGAGGGAAAAAATAACCCATTTTTTTTCGAAATTCGAACATTAACGCGTGCCACCGGGCACTTCAAAATCCCATTTCATTAACATGGGAAAATTTTAGATTTTTGTAAAATTGAACTCATACTTCAGGGTTTGATCGAAACGTGCCAAATTTTTTTAGGGAAAGAAGAGGAGTACCTATGAAATGAAATCATACTAATAGCTGTTATTTGTAACCTACTCTTATCCCCCCCCCAGCGCCCCAAATAAGACCCAATAATAAAAAAACTACATTTTTACGTATTATCGTTACTTGAAAGCAATTTCCATCGTCTTTTTCATACAAATAATTTATTGAAATGCAATAGTTTGTCATTGTTTGGAGTAGTAACTTTTTTAAAAAACATTATGTAATTATTTGAACAATTACTTATTGTTTATTTTTTAAATTTCTAAAAATAGTCCCAGAGATGTACAATTTTTTCTGAAATTAGCATCCTATGAAAAGTAATTATTTCACCAAATTATATTCGTTTGAACAATTAAAAAACGGTCAATATGTTTTTTCTTCACACTATGCAATCAGAAAATGAGTTTATTTTTTCCATTTTTTGGGAATAAATAATTGTCTATATGAGTCACATTTGATTAAACAATTAAAGATTGTTTAAAGAGTCATAAGAAGTATTCAAATTGTCCATTAGTAATTATCTGTATGAAAAAGATTTCGGAAATTGCAAAAAAGTAACAATAATACGTAAAAATGTAGTTTTTTTATTCTTGGGTCATATTTGGGGCGCCGTAGGGGGTGGGGGTAAGGGTGGGTTGAAAATAAAAGTTATGAGTATGGTTTCATTCTATAGGTATTTCTCTTCAATCCTTAAAAAAGTTGGCACGTTTCGATCAAACTCTGAAGTATGAGTTCAATTTTTCGAAAATCCAAAATTTCCCCATGTTAATTAAATGGGATTTTAAGGTGCCCGATGGTACGAGTTAATATTTAAATTTCGAACAAAATACGGATTTTCTTTCTATGGAAATGGAAACTTTTGGGGGAGTGTCTTGCCCTCTAGAGCAGACCTGCCCAGACTGGGGAAAACTGCTTGATTTGCCAGATGGGAATTTAACACCACCACCGACCTCTACTCATTCAACTTCACGAGAGTGACTACCCCGCAAGCCTCTAGCCCCGAGAACAGGTCGGTAGTGGTGGAACTCGAACATGTGGTAAATGAGCCCATTTCCCCAGTCTGGGCAGGCCTGCTCTAGAGTGAAAAAAAAATTTTGCAATGCATTTTTGGACCACCCTAATAAATTTATATGATAAAAATATATATTATAACAAACACATTTATAATAGGAGAAAATCCTCTTAACTTGTATGTTAAAAAGGTCATAGGCCAAAGATGCGAAAATATTGTATTTTTCCAATAGAATAAACTTTATTAATTTCTTTCAGTATTTTTGCCGCTACATTTCTTATACAACCTTAATTCATATTTCATTATCTCCATTCGTAGTATATAATATAATTATAATTTTATACATTTATTTTTTTTCCAGCTCCACAAAATGCTTTTGCCTGAGCAACTGGAAGGCTTGGTAAGATAAGAGTAATTATGCCTTTTTAACATTGAAGTGAAGAGGATTTTCTCCTATTATAAATGTCCTTTTTACAATATATATTTTTATCTTATATATTTATGCCTTACACTTTTTTCTATATTCATTTTTATTGAACATTAACTTAAAGCTCGTATTCATAAATAGCATAATCTGGGATAATATTAATATTACTAATTATTTGCCTTACACACATGCTACACGAGTTTTATTCTTTTTGTTCTTTCTAATTATTATGAAGTATGAAAATTCATGTAGGACCTTCATAATAATTTTTATTTCATAATTTATATTATTTTGTAATTATAATATCCATCAGTGATCTTTACAATTTCACACGACTTTTTTTATCTGCAGAAAAATTATTTTGTACAAATATGTAGCCTTTAAAGGTTCCAATAAGTGTTTCACAATTATAATGCATACAGATTTTTAGGATATTACAATTATTATATTGTTCACTTGTAAAAAATTCAGTTTTATTGTAACTTTCAAGAGAAAAAAATGAATATTTTAAACCACATGTGTACAAAATGTGCATTCCACCAATTTCAAGTGCCATCGGCATTCCTTTTTTTTTCTCTTCGATTATTTTTATTAATGTAATTACTTTTTATTGAATTTTATTAAGTTTCCAGTCTTATTTCATTCACTCATTAACAATAAACTAAATTTTACATGACTTTTATTAATATTTTTAAGTTCTCTTTCATACCACATTTGAATCTCCCGCATATCCCGAACTATCTCGAGTGGTCCCGAACGAAAACATCAATAAAAAATGGCGGTTCGGGCGCGTTCAAGTAGGTAGTTATTATATCAAGTAGTAGTTTATTATATATATCAGTAATCACGTTACAAATTGATGACTATGTTACTTGTTAAGGACGCAAGTAAAACAGAGAGGGAGAGAATTTTAATTCCACTCTGTACTATTGTAAATTCTTTTACGTGAAATACGCAGTAAAATCAAAGTAAGTGGCCATGTAAATTACATCAGATATCACACTCTCCCATCCCTGGTTAGAATTTTCTGTTGAAAATATTCCTTCGGATACTTTGGATTTGTAACGGTAAGCACCGCTTTTGAAATTAAAGTCCCAGGGCTCTAAGACCCTCCTGCCTAACACTCTCTGGAATAGTAAATTCCATGGCAGGAAGATTCGAATAGCATACAATGAAAAATTGATTATATATATAGTATATTATGTCTAATAATTATTAAGTAATTATAATCCTGCGAAACTATAAGCTTATTGCGTTAGATATTTATGTTTGAGTATCGTATCCTATTTCCTCTGGGTTATACATTCATTAAAAATACTGCGCACCTCGGTACCCAAGATGGATTTAGAGGTTAGAAACTTGAGATCTTAAGCTATTTTTAGTATCATTTACGGGCCATGGCGCCAGCGAGACGCCATGAAAAGCTATCTTCAGACTTTCAAACAGAAAACCGTCATTCAGAATAATTGAGGTGTGTCCTGTCGAAAAGTCGAACCTCGGACCCAAATCCTTGAACTTTCACTCACTCAATTTCCTAAAACTTGTAGGAGGAGTAAAGTGACCTCATTTATGATTGGTTATTCGCTCCTAAAATTGAGTGACGTCAGCATTCCCATTGGCTACACTCTGAAAGTAGAGATAAACCCCTCCCAAAACGAGCTTTTAAATATAGATTCAAAGCACGAAAACGTCAGAATTTTGTACTTCGGCAAGTTAGAAGCGAGCCATGTACAAAATAAATCAACCAATAATAGTTGGGCTGTTATCGTTGTCCACGAATCTAAAAGGTAGGACGTAACACATTTTCATGTCCGGTAGACTACCATTTATCTTTAAAGACCGTGGCGATGTTTATGAGCTGTCAAATTTACTTGGCAAAACAGCTGTCTTTGAAAAATTGGTGGTGAAATTGCTCGTCCGAGCAAACTATTATAGATTCGCAAACCAACAACGACAGAAATCACTCGGTACTTTTTTTTTGAGTAACGCTGTTTGGATGTAAAGATGAGACGTGTTCATGGAGTAATAATAAGGAGACCGATCTCTATACATGCGTTTTATTGGTGCATATTGCACACTTATTGCCTTCACGCAGGCGTCGAAAATATTGGCGAATGCGCGCTGCGCTTTACTATCTCTTTTTCTCCCATAAAAAAGAGACAGTATATCGTTGTGCACATGCGCCACTACTGCGTGATCGGTCTTATTATTACCCCGCGGACGTCTTTCTTGGTGCTAAAGCTTTTTCGTGAACATTTGCCTTTTTGTAGAAAAAATTCGTGCTTATGAATTGAAACTTCATCTTTCATGGTGGAAAAGTCATCTGTTAGGTAGAAAAATGAATTTTTTTGGTTGAAAATTAACTTTATGATAAAAAGTGTAACCGTTTTCTAAATATTGTTGAAAATGTATCTCTTTTGTTGGAACTTCAACTTTGCGGGTTGATAATTCAACAGAATTTTTATACAAATTCGTCTTTTTGCCTTATAAATTACACTATTTGAATGATGTGTAGTACTCAAAAAGACAAACCATTTAGCCTCATGACTTTTTTTTATGAATATATCACCAGAGTTATAGCATTTACAAAATTGAAAAAAAACGAACGAAAATTTACAGCCAGGCAACGCACGATATAAAAAAAACTCAAGTGAAGACAAATTTTTTTCAAACACCTTGCAAGATTATTGTAACAATTTTTTGAATTTTCTTGGATATTTAAATTTTTGAACAAAAGACAAAAGTTATGAAAAAAACAATTAGACAAAAGTTATTTACCGAAAAAAGGTCTATAAATTTGTTATGAATCATTTTATTTATGTGACGTGCAGTTTTTCTTTTGATCGTAAAAAATTTAATAAAAAATAAAATTGGTTGAAAAACGAAATTTTTTTACCAGAAAAAATTAGTTTTCTATACGAAAGGATGAATTTAAACAAAAACCGTTTTCCAACCAAATTTGGACTTTTTATTAAAATACTTAAATTCTTGACTGTTTCTAGTCATCGTGAAAAATTAGGGAAGTTGAAAAAGTCGGAAAACTACTTATCCAGAATTTCGGGACGTGGAGACACTTCGTTTATTTTTAACAAATTACATGAATTTTTAAACAAATAGTTGAATTTTGTACCATTTTGAAAGCAAAAAGACAAATTTTCGAAAACAGAGTTAAATTTCCAACAAAAAAGTCAATTTTCGAAAAAATTTTGACCATTCCCAAAGCCTTAAATTTTTAACAAAATTTATGAATTTTCAATCAAATGGTTAAATTTTCATACCAAAAATATTAATTTTCATGGCAAAAGTTAATTCTCAACCAAATAGTTGAATTTTCCGCCATTTTCAACATAAACCGACGAATTTTTAACAAAAGAGTTAAATTTCCAACAAAAAAGTTTATTTTCAACAAAATATTTTAACTTTAAGCTAATCACGTCCTGGCCGGGGATGGCCCAGGATTGGAAAACTTAGTTATATTAAATTATTTTTGGCTGCCACTTACCTGCGGCTGCGACACAAATACCGGATTATACCGAGTTCGTGAGTCGCACTCTTTCGACTCACGAAGCTCGTTGTTTTTTATTTCTCAGGCGCCAGATAGGTTAACCTATCCGAGCCCTGTCGTTTCCGGTCTCGTCGCAACCACTAGGCTAATCGACTAGCTCTCTGTCGTGCACGAGAAGAAGGATCCCCAATAGCACGGAACGTATAATATGATAAACGTATAATATGATATCCATATCGTAAACTGACATCGAATTTGACATATCACTTACGGTTTACGCGATACTTATTGATAATAATAACAATAACGGTAATTTTTATTTTGGAACGTTCCAGTGGAACGTTCCCAACCGGCGGACATTCTACACCTCCGGGGAACATTTCTGGAACTTTCCTGGAACGTTCCGTGCTATCAGGGATGAGATCGATCAAATGAGAGAGAGTATCATTATCGAAGTGATACTGGTAAAAATACTCACGACAGCAAAAGTTCACAAAAAAATAAGGCCAGTATTTATTTAATTAAAAAGGCAATAATCATAAGAAAAGATAATTATATTAATATCGCGCGTGCCAGAAATGGCCAACGGAACGCCAGAGAGACCCGCTACTGCAAAATGGCCGCCCGAGACGTCTGCGCTTGCACTACGTCCCCTGACGTGTACAACGCGTGCCTACACAGAGGTTTCCTTGAGGGACGCCCGCCTCAACTATCTATTGTCGGGCTTTGAGTCGGGCGTAAGTAAGTCTCCATGCTGGGCTCCATAGTGCCTTCTTCTGTAATTTTGCTCTTATGTCATTTTTATCGTCACCGGTAAGGTTACGCGGGTTGTACCACCGCCGAGTTAAGAAACATAAGTGAGAGGTCCCGCATTCTTCTCTGCTTTCTTCCTTCTCGGCTCTTCACCTAACGACTGTTGATTGGTCGGTTGGAGTGAAGATGGCTGACCTCTCGATCTCGGCCAATGGGTGCCTTCGTTCTTCTGCTGCGTGCTGCCCATTGGTCCTCACGCTCCGACTGGAACATGGCCGTTCGCTGAATCATAGCAGCGTGGGGACGTCCAGCCATGCCGTGATGAATGGTTGGTCGACGCTGTTACGTACTGCCTTCGACACTGCTAGTGGAGCTTAATGGTATGTCGTTGCAGGGCTGGCTCGTCTAGACTCTTTGATCGGTTCAGTACCGCTACTTGCCGCCGGTCGTGGCGCTGGGATATGGTGCAGACGGCAAAGCATGGTTGTTATTTGTGGCACCTTCCCACTTCGTTAGTGAAACATTAAGACTGGTAATGACGTTGCGTTACGGTGTCGACGATGGAAAATAGCAGCTAGTTGTGACAACTTCCACTTCGCCGGTAAAACATGGTCGTCGGGTAGTTACGCCATGCCATAGTGTCGACGATGGAAACTGGCTGCGCTGTCTCCTTAGTGTTTATGAACTTTCAGTTTCATACACAGTTTCGACCTCGACCCCCTTTACGCAAAACTATGAAGGGCTACACTATTAATGAAATCGAGGGTACTCTGGCGTGGACCCTTACATATAATATCTAATCGGTTGGCTTATTCTATACTTATTTTTCCTGATTGGACGGCAAGAGGGCTTTTATTAATTTTTTCCGGCTGACCGTTCTTTGGTTGCCGAGGTTGGGTGCGGCCTCGGCGAGACCCTGGAAAGCTGTTTTCACAACTTCCTGAGTTTTCCTGAAAAACTTCGCTACACAAGATTTCAAAGCTTTCAGAGGATTTTCACAGATTTCAAAGGATTGAAAAGAATTTTTTATGTTATTTTGAAGATTTCAGTATATTTTGACGAACTTCACAGATTTTACTGAGTTTTAAGGGATTTCCAAGGAGCCTAGTCATGATAAGGGAGATAATACACTGAGATAATATTATAAAAATGTAGACGAAAGATTTAAAATAATTGAAATTTAACGAAAAGGTGGTTATTATATATGTCTGAGGTCACTTATTTCGAATTTCGTTTCAAAAATGCAAAATTTCAAATAACAGATGCAAAATGGCGGACAGTTATATGGAAAGAATATGGGATTTGCATACAAATTTAATATTGAAGGTTTTTGGGGTCCCACTACGAATCTTGCATTAACAATTTACAAGAATGTAATGGCATTTGCATAAACATCAGCCATCCGTGGTTTTTTGGATAGCTCATCACGAATTTTATAATGCAAATACCACACTCAAAATGGCGAACCCGAAACATCGGATGCTGAACTTCGGATTCAAAAACATTGCTAATCAAGGGTCACAAGGATATAATATTCTTGTCAGTAATTTGTTTATCTTGTATTACTATTTTTTCTTTTTTAGTTGCTACCTTCTGACGACCATATATTTTTATTCGGTTAAAAATTCGACAATTTTGTTAAAAGGTCATCCTGTTTGGTTACAAATTCATACAAAATTCACCCTAATGTCTTTCTTGTTTGAGAATTCAACTATTTTGTTGCCAATTTCTTTGTTTATTGTTCAAAATCAATTTCTTAGTCATCAAATGTAACTTTTCTATTTTTGGTAGAAAATTGATCTTTCCCAGTTAAAAATTCTTTTTTTTCGTTTGGTTTGGACAATTTGGCTTCTGGGTTGAAAGTTGAACCACTTCATTAAAACTTTCGTTTTATCAGTTGAAAGTTGATTATTCTAGTTTAAAATTGATTTCTTTGGGGGTTTTGATGTTGTGATTTTTTACTAGGGTAGTAATTCAGTTTTTTGTTACAGAAATGACGGTTTTTAATCTACAAGTCTATAACAAAAATGTTTATACTTAGCTTTCGCTAGTATTTGAACCCAGGTCTACAGATTACAAGTCTGATACTTTTACAAACTAAGCCACGGAGGGGGGAAAAAGGATGGAAATTTAATCTTGTAATTGTTTCATTCTGATTATAAAAGAATCGATATTAAAAACGTTAAAAGGCTATACAATTTGAAAATTCTTAAATATTGGGCGATGAGGGCCTAAGGGAGATTCCTTGATTTCTTCTGTGTTCATCTCTTCAACCTCGCCGCTGTTCATGTTTATTTTAACCCGTTTTTGAGACAAATTATATATTCCACGAAGAACTGTATAATGTTCCACTACTATTGCAAAAACTTCACTATTGGACGTGACTAATACAGTTTCTCGTCCGCGTGAGATAGGCATAAGG
>JAABKJ010006388.1:0-20984 GCA_011634705.1 Andricus grossulariae
AGATTCAGCTATTTTGTTAAAAATTTGACTTTTTTCATGAATCAAACTATTTTTTATCTAGAATTAAAATTTTAAAGAATTTTAAGAGGTTCCAAGATAATATAAAAATTTCTTAACATTCCTGGGAAAATGTAATCTGATTTTTAATTTTCGAAATAAATTTTAAGAGAAAATTGACAAGGATTTCAAAAGATTTTAAATAATTTTCTTAAGTTTCGAAAAAGAATGTGAAAGATTTTCAAGCAAAATCTTGCAATTAGCAAGAATACAAAGATTTATAAAAAATTCGAGTAAGTTAAGGACATTTCGAAATTTTAAAAAGATTCAAAATTAATCTAATGGTTGAAAATATTTCAAAAGTTTTGAAAAATGTACATTTTTGAAAATTTGCAAAAAAAAATTGTTGGAGCTTCTTAAGGATTTTAAAGGGATTCACGATAATAGAAAATTTTTCTTAGAATTTATGGGAAAATTTGAACTGATTTTTTATTTTGAAAAATTTATTTTAAGAGATTATTTAAAAACATTTCAAAACATGACAACAGACTTTAAAAGGTCCCAAAAGATTTCTAAAATCTTCCTAACAGAATCTGAAAAATTTTAAGGCAATTTTTGTAATTTTTGAGAATTTTAAGAAAATTTTTGGGAAAAATTCGAATAATTTAAAAAGATATTTAGAAAGTTTAAATGTTTTAGAAATAGAGAATAATATAATTTGAAATGTGAAAATATTTCAAAAAATTTAAAACAAAATGTAAATTTTTGAAGCTTTCGAAAAAAATTTCAAAGCTTTTTAAGGAGTTCAAAAGACTTAAAAAAAAATGAAAAAACTTTCTTAAAATTCGTGGGAAAATTTAAACTGATTTTTTTAAAACATATTTTAAGAGAAAACTGACAAAGATTTCAAAAGGTTTCAAATTATTTTCTAAAATTTCGAAAAAGAATGGGAATGATGATAAAAAATATTTCTCATAACTCGTAGGATAATTTAAACTGATTTTTTATTTGGAAAAATTAATCTTAAGATGGTATTAAAAAAAACTTTTAGCATTTCAAAATATTTCCAAAATTGTCAAAATAGAATCTGGAAGATTTAAAGGCAAGTTTTTTAATTTTTCAGAATTTCAAGACAAATGGAAGAATTCGATAAATATCAAAAAACAAAATTAACATTTTTGAGGATTTCTGAAAAAAAATTTCTAAGATTTTAAAGAAGTTTGAGAGGTGTCAAGAAAATAAAGAAAAAATTCCTTGAGATTCCTGGGAAATTTTTTAGTTTCTTTTTATTTTGAACAATTAATTTTTAAGGAAAATTTAAAAAAGTTTCAAAATAATACAAAATATTATTATAATTGTAAAATATGTCTACAAATTTGGTAAATATCAGGAAGATTTGCGAAAAATTTTATTAATTTGAAAGATAGTTCAAAATTTTTGGAATATTTCGAGTCAATTTAGGACATATTTATCGTCCAAACTTCTAAAAGTCCGAAATATCTTTCAACCTGACCAAAATTTTTTCTAAAATTTTTCAACAATTTTTTGGTCGAAGATTCAAGTACTTTGTTAAAAATTCATTTTTTTACTAAATATTCATAATTTTACTCAAAAATTCATCTCTTTGGTTGACAATGTCATTATTTTTTTTTAAATTTGTATTTTCTGTCCTAATTTTTCAATTACAAATATTTTAAACACATTATAATTTCCAAGAGTTCAGAAAAATGTGTTGAATTTATTTCAAATTTTTTATTTTTGATCCACAAAATTAAATTTTTTTTTTAAATTCTGACTCTGATTTCATAACATTTTAATTTTTAAGTATTTCTTAAAATTTCGAAAAATAATTATGTCAATTTTACAGCCAAATTTTTTGATTAGCAAGATTACAAAGTTTTATAAAAAAATTCTATCAAGTTTAAGAGACATATAGCAGTTTTAAAAAGATTCAAAATTAATTCAAAATTTGAAGACATTTCAAAAAAGTTAGTGAAAACGTACATTTTTCTTTATTGGCAAATACAAATTTTTAAGCCTCTTGAAGATTTTGAAAGTTTTCACGATAATAAAAAAAATCTTAAAATTCCTTGAAAAATTTAATCTGATTTTTTTATTTTGAAAAATAGATTTTAGGAGAAAATTGACAAAGATGTGAAAACATTTGAAATTATTTCCTAAGATTTGGAAAAATAGTGTGGACGCTTTTAAATCAAAAATTTTCAATTAGCAACATTATAAAGTCTTATAAAAAAAATTGAAAACATTTTTATAAAGTTGAAAAAATGTACATTTTTGAATATTTAAAAATAAAAATCTTGAAGCTTCCTAAGGATTTAAAAGGTTTCATGATAATACAAATTTTTTCTTCAAATTCATGGAAAAATTTAAACTGATATTTTATTTTGAAAAAGTAATTTCAATAGAATATTTAAGAAGATTTCAAAATATTTCAAAAGATTTCTAAAATTGTCATAACAGAATCTGAATGATTTGAAGGCAATTTTTGTAATGTTGCAGAATTTAAAAAAAAATGGAATAATTCAAATAATTTTAAAAGACATTTAGAAGTTTAAAAAGTTTTCAAAATGGTAAAAAAAAATAATTTGAAAGTCCTAAATATTTCTTAAACTGACTCGAATTTTTCCTAAAATTTTTCAAAATCCTGTGAAATAAAAAAATTATACTTTTTCAACATAACCGAAATCTTCAAAAATCTTTTTGAATTTTTTCAAGAATTTTACGAAAATTATATTTCTATACCCTTTAAAACAAATAAAAAAATTAACCTAAAAAATAAATATTTATTCAAAATTTTCATTTTGTATTCAAAACCATTTATCCCCTTAAATTATAATTTGGTTGAAATTTTTTTTCTTTCTTGACTGAAAAACTTTTTTTGGTTAAAAATTGAACTATTTGGTTGAAAATTCGTCTTTCTGGTATGGAAATCAAACTGTTTTGTTTGAGAATTCCACTATTTTCTTAAAAATTGATCTTTTTTGGCTTAAAACATATTTAGAAGTTTCAAAAAGATTCTAAATCAATTTGAAACCTAAAAAGATTTTTAAGCAGATAAAAAGATACATTTTTGAATATTTTGAAATAAAATTTTTGAAACTTTTATGCATTTTGAAAAGTTTTACGATAATAAAAAAAATGTCTTGAAATTCATGGATAATTTGAACTTATTTTGTATTTTGAAAAATTAATTTTAAGAGAATATTTAAAAAGAGTTTAAAACATTTTTCAATATTTCCAAAATCATTAAAACAAAATCTGAAAGATTTTAAGGCATTTTTTTTTAATTTTCGAGAATTTTAAGAATATTTTGTCAAAAATGTATATAACTTTAAAAGGTGCTTAGAAGTTTAAAATATTTGAAAATGCTTAAAAAATAATTTAAAATTTCAAAGGATTTCCAAAAGTTTTAAACGCAATACAAATTTCGGAAGATTTCGAAACATTACAAAAGATTTCTACAAATGTCGAAAAAAATCTCCAAGATTTAAGGGCAGTTTTTTTAGTCTTTGAAGAATTTTCAAAATTTTAGGAATAATTCGAGACAGTTTAAAATATATTTTTTCCCAAAAAAACCTAAATATCTTTTAAACTGACTCGAATTTTTTTCTAAAAATCCTGTAAAACAAACAAATTATACTTTTACACAATTCTAAGAAAATTTCGAATAATTTTAAGGTTTAAAAGTTTTGGAAATGGTTCAAAAAATAATTTGAAAAGATTTAAAAAATTTCCAAACAAAATGTAAATTTTTGAAGATGTCGAAAAAATTTTGGATAATTTAAGCGCAGTTTTTTTTATTTTCAAAGATTTTCATAATTTTAGGAATAATTCGAAACATTGTAAAAAATGCTTCAGAGTAATAAAAAAATGTTATTAAGATTCCTGGGAATATTTATAGTGATTCTTAATCTTGAAAAATTAATTTAAAGTGAATATTTAACAAAATTTGGAAACATTACCTAGAAGCTTTTTAAGAATTTTGAAAGATTTCAAGAGAATATAAAATTCTTTTTTTGATTTAAATTTTAAATCTTCGTATAAATTTACATATAAATTTTCAACAAACTAGTGAAATGTTCAACAACAAAAAATGAAAATGCAAAAATGATGCACATTTTTAATAATAAAACTAAAAAAAGTGAAATAAATTTTTCCTCATATTCAATTATTTTTCAAAACATAAATCGTCATAACTGAGTTAAATATTATTGAAACTCTTCGAAATTTGGTAAACACACGCAGTATACTCTAGCAATGCCTACAAAATGAAGGAAAAAAATTTAAAGCTGTCTTTTGTTTAATAATAATTAATTGCAAATTGAAACCGGTCGGTAACAATGTTTTTTCAGTTTCACCGACAAAAAGTATCGAGGGAAGTTCAAAGTTGAAAAAACTTCCAGTGAGGAATTTGTTCCTCACTATTCAAGTAAGAATTCTGAAAATTTTCAGATCGATTAATTGAAAATTGACGGAATTAGGTATTTTATAAGAGAGCATTCTATGCCGCCAACGTTAGCTCCGCATTGAACTCGTCGTAGGCGGCGTCGGATGTTTTCTTATAAAATACCTAATTCCGTCAATTTTTAATGAATTGATCTAAAAATTTCCAAAAATCTTCCTTGAAGAGTAAGGAATAAATGCCGCACTGGAAGTTTTTTCAACTTTGAATTTCCCTCAATACTTTTTGTCGGGGAAACAAAAAAACATGGTTATCGATCGGTTTCAATTTGCAATTATTTATTCATTAATAATAGTCAGTTAACATTTTTGCTCCATGCTGTAGGCATCTCTAGAGTATACTGCGTGTGTACACCAAATTTCAAAAAGTTTCCATAATATTTGGCTGACTTATGACAATTTAGGTTTGAAAAAATAATTGGATCAGGGGAAATTTTTTCGCACTTTTTCAATGTTGTTATTAAAAACATTCATCGGACAAGAAACTTAAAGAAATGTTATATTTTCAAAATATATTGTATAATTGACAATAATTTTTCGCTTTTTCGAGCTCTCGCTCCCGTTATTGCATCCGGGCCCTCAATTAGTTTCGAGCTCTTTTTTAAAATTCATGCCTCGATTTCACGAGTAATCAAGATTTTTTCTTCGACTTAACTCGGAAACGACTTTGTTCCTAATTTTGTAAGAACTGTTTATTGACACGGTTGCTCGTCACTTCGAAGTGTAGCCTTTGTGAAACTGTAACGAGATTGGTCATTGTTGAGAAAGACAATTTTTTTGTTATCTCCCTTTTTTTATACTTTTCCCCCTTTTCCTCTTTTTTTAAAAATTACGAATAATTACTATTAAATTAGTATTTTTAAAATAGAATTTTAATGTAAAATCAGAAAGTTATCAATCATCAGAATTCCCAATTTTTAACAATTTTAGATTAGGTTAGTGTTTTCTACCGGAAGTTGGTATTTTTAATAAAAAATATTAGATTTCGAAGAAGATTTATGATTCTGAACAATTTTCTGTTATGTTAGTGTTCTTCCTCGGGAGTTATTGGTATTTTTAATACAAAATTAATAGATTTCAAAGAATATTTAGAACCTGAAATTTATATTTTTAATCAACAATCATTAGATTTAAGTCCAATGATTTTTGTTTAAAATAATAAAATTTACAAGATTGAACAATTTCGGATTATGTTTACTGTTTTTCGTCGGAAATTGACTATTGAAAAATCATTTTCAAAGATAAAATTTGTTTTTAAAAATTTTAGGTAATGCTATTTTCAATAAAAAATCATTAGATTTCAAAGAAGATTTACACTATGTGAACAATGATGGGGTATTTTAGCATTTTTCATCGGAAATTGGCTATTTTAAACAAAAATAGTTTTACTTCAAAAAATAAACTTATACTTTTTAACAAGTTTAAGTTATGTTAGGATTTTTCGCCGGAAACTGGTATTTTTTTAGATTCTGCGAATTCAAGATACCAATTGTCATAAATTATTTAAAATATTGTCCTTGCTGTTCATTTCTATTATTTTAGATAATAGATACTATGAAATAAAAAAATTTTGTTTCAATATTATTTATAATATTTTTATTTAAAAATTGCTTAAGACAACAAAATGATAATAAAAGTGTTTGTTTTCTAGTTTGATAGAATTTGTGATTTCTATAAAAGTGTTGCATTTTTTAATTTTTATCCTTTACGTAGGTAATTCTGAGGAACAAAATTTCCCCTTTTTTTAAGAAAAATCCCCTATTTTCCCTACAAATTAAATTATGAAAAACGCTGGTTCTCCTAAAATTAATAATAAAAAAAAAAACGTTGCATCTGATTTTATTTTCTAGTTTTATTAAGAAATCATTGCAACTTTGTAGAATGTTGAGTTAATCGGAGCGCATCAAGACTGGATTGTAGTGGGACAAGGACAATCATTATGATCTTAAAATAAATGTAAAAGTCTGATTTGCAAGGAATGATTCATTCTTGAAAGTAACACTATTTCGAAGGGGAAACAACTCTAATAATTTGCTGGACCGCTCGCTTTCCCCAACTAGTAATCCGGTGTAATCCGGAGTAATCTAGTGTATTCCGGTGTAATACACTTGTAGTCCGAAGTAATTCAAGTAATTAGGAGTAATCCTAGTATTCCGGAGTATTACAATTGTAAGCCTAAATAAAAATAGTATTCCGAAGTATTACAATTGTAAGTCTGAGTAATCCACTTGTAACCTAAAGTAATCCACTTGTAATCTAGCGTAATCCAGTTATAATCTGGAGTAATCCAGTTAAAACTTACTAATCCGCTTGTAATTCAGAGTAATCCATTTGTTAATCGGCGCAATCCGCTTGCAATCCGGTGTAATCCACTTGTAATCCGATGTAATTCCAGTGATTAGGAGTAATAGCAGTATTCCGAAGTATTACAATTGTAAATCTGAGTAATCCACTTGTAACCCAAAGTAATCCACTTGTAATCCAGTTATAATTTGGAGTGATCTAGTTAAAACCTACTAATCCGCTTTTAATTCGGCGTAATCCGTTTATAATTCGGAGTAATTCACTTGTAACGCAGTACTTTAGATTAATCCCAGCATTTCGAAGTAATAAACTTGTAACCCGGAATAACCCACTTTTAATCCAAAGTAGTCCACTTCTAATTCGGTGTAATCCACTTGTAATCCGGTGTTATTCCAGTAATTAGGAGTAATACCAGTATTCCGAAGTATTATAATTGTAAGTCAGAGTAATGCTCTTGTAACCCAAAGTAATCCACTTGTAATCCAGCGTAATCCAGTTCTACTCTGGAGTAATCCAGTTAAAACCTACTAATCCGCTTGTAATTCGGAGTAATCCGTTTTTAATTCAGCATAATCGGTTGTAATTCGGAGTAATAAACTTGTAATCGGGAGTAATCCACTTGTAACTCAGTAATCTAGAGTAATTCCAGTATTTCAAAGTAATAAACTTGTAAAACGGAGTAATCCACTTGCAATACAAGTTATTCCACTGATAATCCGGCGCAATCTAGTTCTAATATTGAGTAATACACTTCTAAGCCGGAGTAATCGACTTCTAAGCCGGAGTAATCCAGTTGTAATCCAAAGTAATTTAAGTAATTAGGAGTAATTCCAGTATTACGAAGTATTACAATTTTAAGTCTGTGTAATACACATGTAATCCAAAGTAATCTACTTGTGACTCGCGGTAATACACTTGTAATCCGGGGCAATTAACTTGTAATCCGAAGCAATCCACTTATAATCCGCTCCAATACACTTGTAATCCGAGGTAGTCCAATTGCCATGCGAGGTAATCCACTTGTTATCCGAGTTAAACCACTTGCAATCGGTGGTAATCCACTCGAAATCCGAGTAATCCACTCGTAATTCGAAGTAATTCAGTTGTAATCCGCCGTAATCCATTTGTAAATGGTCGTAACCCACTTGTAATCCACTTTCAATCTACTTGCAATCTACTTGTAATCCACTTGTAATCCACTTGTAATCCACCGCAATCCACTTCTAATATGGGTAATCCACTTGTAATCCACTTGTAATCCGCCGTAATCCACTTGTAATCCGAGATCATATACTTGAAATCGGAGGTAATCCACTCATAATCCACTGGAAATCCGTATTCCACTCGAAATTCGACGTAATCCATTTGTAGTCAGTTGGCATCCATTTGCAAATGGCCGCAATCCAGTTGCAATCCACTTGCAATCCACGTGTAATCCACTTGTAATCCAGTTGTAATCCACTTGTAATATACTTGTAATCCACTTGTAATCCACTTGTAATCCACCGTAATACACTTCTAATATGGGTGATCCACTTGTAATCCGTTGTAATCCGCCGTTATCCACTTGTAATTCGATATAATCCACTTGCAATCAGAGGTAATCTACTTGTAATCCACTCGAAATGCGAAGTACTCCACTCGTAATTCGAAGTAATCTATTTGTAATCAGTTGGAATCCATTTGCGAATTGCCGTAATCCAGATAAAATCCACTTGTAATCCACTTGTAATCTACTTGTAATCCACTTGTAATCCACCGTAATCCACTTCTAATATGGGTGATCCACTTGTAATCCGATTGTAATCCGCCGTTATCCACTTGTAATTCGAGATAATCCACTTGCAATCGGAGGTAATCTACTTGTAATCCACTCGAAATCCGAAGTACTCCACTCGTAATTCGAAGTAATCCATTTGTAATATGTTGTAATCCATCTACAAATTGCCGTAATCCACTTGTAATCCACTTGTAATCTACTTGTAATCCACCATAATCCACTTCTAATCTGGGTAATCCACTTGTAATCTGGGTAATCCACATGTAATCCAAAGTATTCCACTGGTAATCCGACGAAATCCAGTTATAATCTCGAGTAATCCACTTCTAAGCCGGAGTAATCTATTCGAATTAATTAAGATTGAAAATTCGTCTTTCTCTGTAGAAAGTTAATCTTCTTCGTTGAAAGTTCATGATTTTGGCTGAAAATTTAACTATTTCGTGAAAAAATTAGTCTACATTATAGGAAATTCAACAATTTAGTTAAATTACATTTTTTTAAATTCAATGGTTTGTTTGAAAATCAAACTGTATTTTTTTTTAAATCGTCTTTTTTGATAAAAATCAATTTTTTTTACTGATAATTTAACTATTTTATTTTTGGTGAATATTTGTCTCTCTTACATGAAAATTCATCTATTTTATTGTAATTTCATTTTTTCTTTATAAAATTAAGATTCTTGTTTGAAAATTCATCTTTTTGGTTTAAAACTTACCTATTTTGTTGAAAATTTGTCTTTTTTCGGTTAAATATTAATATTTTGAACTGAAAATTTAACTGTTCCAGTTTTAGTTTTAAAGTCATGTATTTTGTTGGAAAATTCATCCGTCTTTTTTCGTAAAAAATGAATATCGTTTGTTGAAAATTCATTATTTCAGTTGAAAATTTATTTCTTTGGTTGAAAAAAGACCTATTTTGTTGATTTGTATTTTTGTTGTTGTTGAATATTAATCTTTTTAACTGAAAATTTAACTATTTCACTTTAGGTTGGAAATTCATGTATTTTATTAAAAACTCGTCTTAATTAGTTGAAAATTGATCTTCTTAGATAAAAATTCATCATTTTGATTAAGAATTGAAATACTTTGGTTAAAAATGTAACTATTTTGTTGAAAATTCGTTTTTTCTAAATGTAAAAAATCTAATTTTTTTATTGAAAATATTCCATTTTTGTTAAAAAGTATATTAGGTTTAATTGAAAATTCATCTATTTTACTAAATATTCATCTTTTTTAATTCAAGATTCAAATGCTTGGTTGAAAATTCGTCTTTTTCTGTAAAAAATTAATCTTCCTGATTGAAAATTCATCTTCTTGATTAAAAATTCAACTATATATGCCCCTATTTCCTTAATTAATGACCCTATATACCCTTTTTTTTAAATTATCTCATTCGGTTAAAAATGATTATACTTTGAAGAAAATTCCAAATTTTTTTTTTTAAAGTCACTTTTTTGTTTAAGATTCTTCATTTTTGTTGAAAATTCATCCTTTTGGTCAAAATTGAACTTTTTTTGTTTAAAAAACGTTGTTTTATTTATGGAAAATTCATTTTTCAGCTCAAAATTTAACTATTCTAGTCGAAGATTCATTCATTTATTTAAAAATTAAATTAATACCTTTTGTTGAAAATTGAACTATTTTATTGAAAATTCCTCTTTTTTTGGTGGAAAGTTAATTTTTAACCTGAAAATTTACCTATTCTATTCGTGGTGAAAATTTTTTTTTTCCAGTTGAAAATGGAACTAATTAATTGAAAATTTATCGCTTTTAGTTAAAAACTTAACTAATTCGTTGAAAATTCATGTATTTGCTTGAAAATTTGTCTTTTTCGGTAGAAAATTATTCTTCTTGGTTCAAAATTATTTTTGGTTGATAATTTAATTATTTGAATAAAACTTAATCTGCATCATTGAAAATTAAACAATTTTGTTCTCTATTACCTGTTTTCTATTTAAAACTAAATTCTGTTTTGGTTGAAATATCAACTATTACATTTTTCGTTGCGAATTTATCTCATTTGGTTAAAAATTAATTTACTTTGTAGAACATTCAACAATTTTTTATTTAAAGTCTTTTTTTGTTGAAAATTCTTTATTTTAGGTAAAAATTCATCCTTCTGGTCGGAAAATGGTTGATTTTTGGGTCAAAATTAGTTTTTTTAATTGAAAATGTAACTATTTTGTTAAAAATTCGTTCTTGTTTTTTTTTGGTTGAAATTTAATTTTTTTATTGCACATTGAACTATCCAATTTCTGGTGGAAAATGTATCTTTTTTAATTAAAAATTCAACTACTTCGTTCACAATTCCTGTATTTGGTCGAAAATTTGTCTTTTTGGTAGAAAATTAATCTTCTTGGTTGAAAATTAATCTACTTGATTAAAAGCTGATCTATTTTGTTGAAAATTCAACAATTTTGTTGAAAAGTAATCCTTTTTTAGAATTTATTTCCCCTTGTCGCTATTCAATAGATCATTGCTCTCTTTGAGCTAATAAAAAAAGAACTAATGACAGAAGAAAATAGTTCTTAGACAAAATTACATAAAATTGATATCAGCTTGAATAACAGTTGGTTTCGTGATATAATTTCTTTTTGCTTGTAAGTGAAATGCACCAATGAAAGCAAAAATAAAGAGCAAACATCTTGGAATTATATTTAAGTGGATGATGTGGAAAAGGCCATTACGAGAAATGACAATAATTTAAGGAGGCAAAATTTAATGTCTGTCAGGCAATAATAAAGTAACAACAGTAAAGCAATAATAAAAGTACGGCCAACACCGCGGAAACATCTTAAAATTATTTAGTTCGTGAAAAACTAATCTACTTTGTATGAAATTCAAGAATTTTCTTAAAAAGTTATTTTTTTTTTTGGGCCGTGCATAAATTACGTCAAGTCTTTTTCAGGGGGGGGGGTACATGGTCAAAATAATTTTTTAATAATTTGGTCGAAAATTCAGATATTTAGTAGAAAGATTAATTACTTTCTTAAAAATTCATTTTCTTAGTTGAAGATTTATCATTTTTGGTGGAAATTTAATCTTTTTGGTTAAAAATGCAATGATTTGATTGTCTAAAATTAACTTTTCTAAATTAAAAATTTTAATCTTTTTTGGTTGAAATATCAGCTATTATATTTTTCGTTGTAAATACATCTTTCTGGTAGTTTTTCAACTTGAAATTTAACTATGTATTCCATTCATGATAGAAAATTAATTTTCTCGGTTGATAATTTAACTGTTTGGTTGATAATTTATGTATTTTGTTCAAAATTCTTTTTTTTTTTGTAGAAGATAAATGTTAAAAATGCAACTGTTTGGTTGAAAATTAAACTGTTTTTGTTTTGCATCTGGAATATTTTTTAGTTGAAATATTAAACATTACATTTTTGGTTGAAAATTCATCTTTTTAGACTGAAAATTCGTTTTTTGCTTATTAAACATTAATATTTTTAACTGAAAATTAAGGAATTTGATTGAAAATTCAACTGTTTGGTGAAAAATTAACTTTTTTGTTAAAAATTCTCATTTTCAGATAAAAAATTAAACTATTTGGTAGAAAACTCGTCTTGTTGGCTGGAAAATTCAACAATTTAGTAGAAAATTCAACTGTTTCGTAGAAAATTAGTTGTTTTTTTTTTGTTCAAAATTAATTTTCGTGAAGAAAATTTAACTACATATTGCTTTTTTCGTTAGAAATTGATTTCCTTTTTATTTTAAAAATTCAACTATTTTATTGAAAATTTATGTAATTTGTTAAAAATTTGTCTTTTTTGGTAGAAAATTAATCTTCTTGGTTAAAAATTTAATTATTTTGATAGAAGATTCGCCTGTTTGAATAGGAAATTAATTTTTTATGGTAGAAAGTAATCTTTTTTGCTTGTAAATGCGACTCTTTAGTTAAAAATATTTTTTTTTAAATATAAATTCAACTATTTAGTTAAAAATCATGTTTTTTGTTGAAAATTCATGTTTTTTGTTGAAAATTCATGTTTTCAGGTTGAAAATTCAACTGCCTTCTATAAAAATTCGTTTTTTTTGGTTTAAAAATTGAACCATTTGGTTGAAAATTCTTCTTTTTGAATAGAAAATTTGTCATTTTAGATTGAGAAATCATCTTTGATGGTAGAAAAGTCATTCTTTTCAGTTAAAAATTCATATTTTTTGTTTGAAAATTACCTTTTTTGTTGAACATTCAACTGTCTTCTAATAAATTATACTTTTCGTGTCAAAAACTAAACCATTTGGTAAAAAATTCAACTTTTTTGTTGAAAAATCGTTGTTTTTTGGTTGAAAATTTATTTTTAAAATGAAAATTTTACTATTCCAAATGAATATTCATCATTTTAGTAGAAAATTAATCTCGTTGATTGATGATTTAACTATTTTGTTGAAAATCGTTTTTTTTTTTGTTGAAAATTAATTTTTTTACTGAAAATGTGACTATTGAATTTCTGGTGGAAAATTGTTCATTAGTTGAAAAGTCTTGTTTTTTTTTTGGTAAAAAATTAATCTTCTTGTCTTAAAATTCATCTATTCGTGTAAAAATTTAAATATTTTGGTTAATAATATATCCAGTATGTTACAAATTTGTATTTTTAAATTGAAAATTAATTTTATTATTGAAAATTGGAATATAGCATTTCTGGTGAAAAATTGATCTTTTTTAGTTGAAAATTCAACTAGTTTGTTGAAAATTGAAATGTTTTGGTTAAAAATTTAAGAATTATGTTACCATTTTTTTTAATTAATTTTTTTATTGAAAATGTAACTGCTCTATTTTTGGTTGAAATTTTTTTTTGAGTTGATCATTCAACTATTTAAATAAAAATTGATCTTTTCTATTTGAAAATTCAACTACTTGGTTGAAAATTCGTCTTTTTTGTTAGAAAATTATTCTTCTTGGTTAAAAATTCAACTATTTGGTTGAAAATTTATTTTTAAAATGAAAATTTAACTATTCCAATTGAATATTCATCATTTTAGTAGAAAATTAATCTTGTTGATTGAAAATTTAACTATTTTGCTGAAAATCGTTTTTTTGTTGTTGAAAATTAATTTTTGACTGAAAATTCGACTATTGAATTTCTGGTGGACAATTGTTCATTAGTTGAAAAGTCTTGTTTTTTTTTGTAAAAAATTAATCTTCTTGTCTTAAAATTCATCTATTTGGGTAAAAATTTAAGTATTTTGGTTAAAAATATAACTAGTATGTTACAATTTATTTTTTTTTTTTAAATTGAAAAATAATTTTATTACTGAAAATTTGAATATAGCATTTCTGGTGAAAAATCTATCTTTTTTAGTTGAAAATTCAACTATTTTGTTAAAAATTGAAATATTTTGGTTAAAAATTCAACTAGTATGTTCCATTTTTGGTTGATAATTTATTTTATTTTTATTTATTCATTCAACTATTTAAATAAAATTAAATAAATATTAAAAATTAAAAATTTTACTATTTTCTTAAGAATTAATCTATCTTGTTAAAAATTAAACCATTTTTTTCAAACTATCCTTCTTGGTTGAAAAGTCAACTGTTTTGTTGAAAATTCGTCTTTTTGGTTGAGCATTCAACTATTACACATTCGTTGAGAATTCATCTCATTTGGTTAAAAATTAATCTACTTCGTAGAAAATTTAACAATTTTGTTCAATTAATTTTTTGTAGGAAAATCATTCTTTTTGATAAAAAATTCAACTGTTTTTAAACATTTGTCTTTTTGGATAGAAAATTCATTTTTTGGGTAGAAAAATCATCTTTGATTGTAGAAAAGTCATCCTTTTTGGTTGAAAATGCATATTTTTTGGTCAACAAAAAACTTTTTAAATTGAAAACTCAACTCTTTTGTTAAAAATTCGTCTTTGGGTTAAAAATCTTGGGAATTGCATGCATTTCATATTAAATGTAATATTTTTCCTGTTTTAAAAGCATTTTGAGCTGAGATGAAGTTTGTTTTGAAGCCCTTAAAATTAATGCTGTTGAGATTAGAAGGTTTCTATTATATAACTTTTGTTTATTATTAAACGATTAATTTAAAATCAGGAAAAAATGTTGCGAATCGGGAAAAAACCGGAATTTTTTCCGGCGATAAAAGTGTCCACCCTCTTATCACGCAATAAAAAATAAAAAAATAAAAGATTTCTCCTTTTGCCTTTTTAGTTTCTAGTCGTGATTTAAGAAATTGGAATGAACTATAAAATCCATTGAATTGAGATCGACTTTCCTTCTCTTCAGAAGATCACTAGAAATCATGATGGCTCACGTTTCTAAACCAAGTTTTGAATTTCAAGTGATTATCAAGATTGTATGAGTAATTCTAGATGTAATGCATATTTGATATCTATATAGAAATTGCGCTAACAGTCTGAGAAAAATGGATTATACCCTTTATGAACTTGGATTTGAAAATTTAGATCAACTTTTATATTAATTTTTAAAATCCTGGATTAAAAGACATCTAGATATAAGTGCCTAATATCTATATTTTAGATTGTTCTCCCAAACTTTAATTTAAATTTAATTTAAATTTAATGCATTTTTTTCAGTGTGGAAAATGAAAGTAATATGAGCAGTTTCGTGAGACTGCACATATTACTCATATTAATGCATACATGTGTTCCAAATAAATTAAATTAATTCACAATAGTACAAACTTAAATTTAAATTGAATGCATTTTTTTCAGTGTGGAAAATGAAAGTAATATAAGCAGTTTCATGAGACTGTTCATATTACTCATATTTCTGCATACATGTGTTCCAAATAAATTAAATTAATTCACAATAATACAAACTTTAATTTAAATTTAATGCATTTTTTTCAGTGTGGAAAATGAAAGTAATATGAGCAGTTTCATGAGACTGTTCATATTACTCATATTAATGCATACATGTGTTCCAAATAAGTTAAATTAATTTACAATAATAAAATGAAAGTAATAAATAAAAATTCATGAAAGTAATATATCCAATGTCGAGTTTCTCCTTCAGGTCAGTGTGATAAATTTGTTTTTTTATTTTATTTTCTGATGATGGAAATGTACGTAAAATGTAGATGCACGCATCGTGTCAGAAAGTGGGTTGCCCGTTGCACGCACCGTAAGGTGAATGTTCTCTTAAAAGATTTTCTCCACAAAATATAACTGTTTATTTTTGCAAATAATCATAATGATCATAATATATACAATATATTATTATATGTATATATGTATGTATATGTATACTATATTATATAAATATAGAATAAAATTTTTAATATAATTTTTTTTATATTTATATTTAGATGCATATATTATAATATGTATAATATATATGATATATATATAATATATATGATAACTCTTTTTGAAAATTTGTGATTTTTTACTTGAAACTTCATCTCTTTTAGTAGAAATTTGATTTTTTGTGTTAAAAATTTAACTTTTTGATGCTTACGTAATTTATACATGACCCCGAATTATAGATGTTTCCAAAAAATGAAAGTTTTTCATGAAACTTTCTATCGGTTTAAGTTTTCAAAAATAGATATGATTATTATTATATGTATTATATATATGATATATATATTATATATAATATATAACATATATGATATATATGATACATTATGATACGTATAATCATATCCATTTTTGACAACTTAAACCGATAGAAAGTTGTATGAAAAACATTCATTTTTTTGAAACATCTGTAATTCGGGGTCGTGTATAAATTACGTAAACATCAAAAAGATGTATTTTTAACCAAAAAATTAAATTTCTACCAAAAGAGATGAAGTTTCAAGTACAAAACCACGAATTTTTAATAAGAGTAGAATTTTCAACCAAACACCGAATTATCAACAAAATAGATCAACTTTTAACCAAATAGTTGAATTTTCAACCAAGAAGATTGATTTTCTACCAAAAAAGACGAATTTTCAATAAATTACATAAATTTTCAATCAAATTTAATTTTTAAACTAAAAAAGATCTATTTTCAACCGAATATGCAATAGTTAAATTTTTATTACGAAAAATTAATTTTCCAAACAAAAAAAGTAATTTTCTACAAAACAGTTGGTTTTTTCAACCCGAAAATATGCATTTTCGACAAAAAAGTTAATATTCAACCAGTAAATATGAAATTTCAACCAAAAAGTTAATTTTCATCGAAACAGTTGAATGTTCAACCAAATTGTTAAATTTTCAGGTAAAGAAATTAATTTTTAACAAACAAAACAAAAAATTTTCAACCTAAAAAGATGAATTTTTTAAAGAAAAATGTAATAATTAATATTTCAACTAAAAAATATATCTATTTTAAAACAAAAGCACTTCAATTTCCAACTTTACAACGAAATATATAATAAATTATGTTTTAACTAAAAAATATATGTATTTAAAAAAATAGTTTAATTTTTAACTAAACAGTTGAATTTTCAATCAAACTGTTGAGTTTTCAGTTAAAAAATTAATTTTTAACATACAAAAAACAAATTTTTGACCTAAAAGATGAATTTTCAACGAAAAATGTAATAGTTAATATTGCATCTTAAAATATTTATATTTTAAAACAAAAACAGTTTAATTTTAAACCAAACAGTTGCATTTTCAACCAAAAAAATTTAATTTCTATAACTAAAAGAAAATAATTTTGAACAAAATACGTAAATTTTCAACCAAATAGTTGAAGTTTCAACTAAAAAGAAACATTTTCTACCCAAACAACACAGTAAGTATATTTTCAACCAAATAGTTGAATTTTCAACTAAAAAAGATTTTTTTCTACAAAAAATGGAATAGCTAAATTTTCTCATAAAAAAATGAATTTTTAACTAAAATGATGAAATCTTCTACTAAAAAAAAATGTATTTGATTGAAAGAAATATTTGTTTGAAATAGTAGCCTTCCTATTCTATATTGAAAGAAAAATTTCTTTCAATCAAATAAATAAATTGTTCAATTTAACAAAATAATTATTTTATTGAAATAAATGTTTGTTTGTTATAAATAATTTAAGTCAATAATCAAATGATGCTGAATTAATTATTTGTATTCTTTGAAATAGGAAAATAGATTTACCTTTATTAATTTTGTTGGCAATTGTTTTGTTGAAAATTCATCTCTTTTAAAAAAAATTTAGTTTTTTTGCTCAAAAATGCAATTGTTTGATTGAAAACTAATCTATTTTGTTTGAGGATTTAAGTATTTTGTTGAAAATTTATTGTTTTGTTTGGATATTTAACTGTTTTGTTGAAAATTCGCTTTTTCCGATTAAAATTTAATTTTTTAACTCGAAATGTAACTATTTCATTTTTGGTTGAGAATTGATATTTTATAGTTAAAGATTCAACTATTTTTTTTAATTCGTCTTTTTTGGTAGAAAATTAATATTCTAGTATAAAAATTTATTTCGTTGAAAATTTGACCCCCCCCCCCAAATTTAGCTACTTTTTATTTAACATCAACATCTTTTTTGATTGAAAATTCAACTATTTGTCTGAAAACTCATTTTCATGTATTTTGTTGAAAATTCGTCTTTTTTAGTAGACAGTTACTTTTCTTGATTAAAAATTCATCTTATTTTGTTACAATTTCCACTATTTGGTTAAAGATGAAAAATTATTATTATTATTAATCATTATTATATAAAATAATGAAATTAAAAAATTAAAAATTCAACTACTTGGTTTAAACTTTGAGCTAATTTGTTAAAAATTGATTATTTTGTTGAAGATTAAGCACTTTAGTTGAAAATTCATCTCTTTGTTCGAAAATTCGTCTTTTTCAGTGGAAAATTAATTTTCTTGACTAAAAAATTCATCTTCTTGATTGAAAATTCAACAACTTTGTAGAAAATTTAACCATTTGGTTGAAAATTAATTTTGTTTGAAATTTTTTTTCTTTCTTGACTAAAAAATCTGTCTTGGTTGAATTTTTTAAAAAATTTAACTATTTTCTTGAAAATCCGTTTTTTCTTTAGTTCAAAATTAACTTTTTTTCTGTTGAAAATTCACACTTTTTGGTTGAAAATTAAAGTTTTTTTTAGAGAATTCCTCTTTTTGACTTAAAAATGTAACAATTCGGTAGGAAATTCTACTATTTGGTTAAAAGTTGCAATATGTGGTTGAAATCTAAATTTTTGTCGAAAAGTCATATTTTTGGGTTGAAAATTAAACTGTTTTGTAGAAAATTCGTCTTTTTTATTGAATTCAACTATTTGTGATTTAAAATTAAAATCTTTTTGGGTTGAAATATCAACTATTACATTTTTTGTTACAAATTTATGTATTATGGTTCAAAATTCGTCTTTTTGGCAGAAAATGAATCTATTTTGATTCAGGATTTAACTATATTTTGTTGAAAATTCGTCTTTTCGCCTTGAAAATTAAAAAATTTGGTAGAAAATAAATTTTTTTGGAAATCTTGTTTCTTTCTTGACTAAAAAATCTTTCTTGGTTGAAGATGCATCTTTTTGGTTAAAAATTTCACAATTCTGTAGGAAATTCAACTATTTTGTTAAAATTGAAACTTTTGTCGAAATTATACTTTCGAGTTGTAAATTCAACTGTTTTGTAAAAAATTCGTCTTTTTTGTTAGAAAATTAATCATCTTAGATTAGAAAGTTGTAACTGTAAAAAAATAAATTTTGCTTAAAAGAATTAACAATTGATGTTTCTAATTCCCCAGACACTTTTTAGTGAGAAAAATAAGTATAATACATTTTTAAAAACCGGGACCTAATTCATGGATCTTAAAATTATTTGTTGAAATAATTGTTTGAAAATTTTGAACAAAGCGTTCAATTTTCGCTTTGCGAATATGCAGGTTGTCACTCAAGCGTCACAAAAGTCCTTTCTATTCTGCACATTACAGTGACACCACTTTCCACATGGTGTGTACCGTTTGTCGCATTTATTCTCAGATGTCACCATGCATACGCAATTCTTGGATTTACTGCCTTTAGCAGATGCTAAGAATATCCATTCACGTTATGTCACCGAATGAATATTTTAGATATTTTATTACAACATTTAAATTTTCGATTTTTCTGTCGAGTCACAAAAGGGCCGCACAGTGTGGCCAAAATTACTTTTTTCCAGACAAAAGTCTCTCTACAAGCCAATTTTCAAAGGATTTTGATGATTTTTTAAATGACTGTAAGGCTTCCAGGTAAAACGAGTCGGTGCAGAAAATCCAATTGACAAAACATCATTTTTTTATTGAACACCAAAATAAACAACTTTTTTCCTAAATTTTCCGATGTCCCCCTCCCCCTCCCCCTCTTTTTCCACCTCTTACTCCTTCTCCTTCTTCCCCTCATCTTCTTCCTTCTCCTCCTCCTTCTCCTCAACCAAAATAAATTCAGTTTCAACTAACAGTTGCATTTTTAACCAAGAAAGATGACATTTTTACCAAAAGAGATGAATTTTCAAATCAAAAAGACGAATTTTCAATTAAGAAGTGAAATTTTTGGCCAAAAGGATGAATTTTTAAGAAAAATAAAGAATGTTCAACAACAAAATACTTTTTAAAAAAATTGTTAAATGTTCTACAAAGTAAATTAATTTTTAACCAAATGAGATAAATTCTCAACGAAAAATGTAATTTTAACCAAGAAGAATAATTTTCTGCCGAAAAAGACCAATTTTCAACTAAATACATGAATTTTCAACTAAATGCGATAAATTTTCAATAAAGTAGTTCCATTTTCAACTTGAAAAAAAAAAATTCAACAGGAATAGAATAGTTGCATTTCCAGGATAAAAATTAATTTTCAAACAAAAAAAAAAGAAGAAGAATTTTTAATAAAATATTTCAATTTTCAACCAAAGGTATCAATTTTATTTTAAACTAAATTGATGAATCTTCGACTGGAATAGTTGGATTTACAGTTAAAAAATGAACTTTTGATAAGAAAAACAACGATTTTCAAACAAAAAACAGTTAAATTTTCGACCAAAGGGATGAATTTTCAACATAAATGAAGAATCTTAAACAAAAAAAATGAGTTTTAAAAAAATCTTTTAATTTTCTTCAAAGTAGATTAATTTTCAACCGAATGAGATGAATTAACGAAAAATAAAAAATGTAGATAATTTTTAAGAAAATAGTTAACTTTTCATTCAAAAACATGACAAAATACATGAATTTTCAACCAAATAGTTGAATTTTCAAGCAAAAATGGATTTTCAACCAAGCAGTTGAATGTTCAATTAAAGAAGATAAATATTTAGTAAAATAGTTGAATTTTCAATTAAACATAATCAATTTCTAAACAAAAATGGAATATTTTCAATAAGAAAAATCAATTTTTTTACACAAAAAAAAAACGAATTTTCACCAAAATATTTCAATTTTTAACCAAAATGATGAATTTTTATCTAAGAAGATTAATTTTCAACCAAAAAAGACGACTTTTTAACGAAATACATGAATTT
>JAABKJ010006389.1:0-22022 GCA_011634705.1 Andricus grossulariae
CGGTTTGTTTACATTCCTTATTACTAAAAAGAAGAAAACAAAGTAAAGGGTGGAACAACTTGCGAAGCACAAATTTTGTTATTTCTAGTTATTTGCTAATTCGCTGAAAACAACGAAATGTCCAAAATATAATGCAGTGGATTTTCTATTAATTGGGGAAGGGACAGGTTTTTTAATGTTTAATTATTGAAAAGACGAGCCGTTTATGTTTATAGGAGAGTGCTGGCGAGACTACTAACGTTGAGAAGCGTTTGAATCTGCTAACGAGAGTCGTAGACGGCGTCGCGTATTTTCTTACAAAATGGATATTTCCGCCAATTATCAATGAATTGATCTGAAACTTTTTAGAAATCTTCCTTCAATAGTGAAGAACAAATATCTTACTGGAAGTTGTATCAACTCTGAAGCGAGCTCTGAATATCCCTCGATACTTTTCTTCGCCGAAGCTAAGAGAACGTGCTTACCGTCAGGTCTCAATTTACAATTAATTATTATTAAACAATTGGCTGTATTGACTTTTTTCTTCATCTTCTAGGCATCGCTAGGGTATGATGCATGTCTATACCAAATTTCGAACAGTTTCAATCATATTTGTTTGAGTAAAGACGATTTCTGCTTTAAAAAATAATTGAATTTGGGAAACATTTTTTCGCACTTTTTCAATTTTATTATTAAAAATATACATCAGGAACAAAAACTTCAAATGAGAAAAAGTTCCATTTTAATATTCTCTACAAGTCAATATTTTTTTTAATTCAATTTTTTGAACTTTAAAATTTGGATGTCACAAGACACTTGGACAATTCTTTTTCACGTTTTCGAGCGCTCGCACGGTTCTTGCATCGCGGCCTTCAATTTAAATCCACGCACTATGAAACATTAGTAGAACAGTTTGTGTTTGGTAAGACTCGTACACTCAACGTTTAATGTCAAGGACCTAGTTCACGGTGCAGCATCCGACTTCTGACACCAATGTTACGTCCCAGGATCTGCAGTAGAATTTCATTTCATTGTAGCCATCTGCTGATTCGTTGAAAGAGAGTCTGGAATGCTGCCGTTGAGTGGTGGAAACCACTGCCGCAAGACTAGGTCAAGTTTAAATAAAAACACCATTGTTTATGTTCACTGAATCCCAAAATTTATTCAATAGTTTATTCAATTTTATTGCTTACATGTTTAGTTGATGCACACTAGTGCAATAATTAATCCGAAACGTGTCGCGCTGCAAGCTTGCATTTATTTGAGTCTTTGATTTAAATTGAATCACAAATCGTTACAAGTTCAAAATTACAGAACTGAAAGTTGTAGGTTCAAATTTGTTTTCAACGGTTTCGAGATACAGAATCCACTCTTTTTAGCTGTGCGTGCTTTTTTATAACCTTTGAATGGGAGGAGACTTATTTCCTATGACTCACTAAATAAATCAACACTTCACTTTAAGAAGCAATTTATTATGCACTGCGTAGAAGTTCAAGCTAACATAACCTAGCTTCAGGAGAGAGAGAGAGAGAGAGAGAGAAAGAGAGAGAGATTACTACATTATATGTAATTATTTTATGTATGTAACAGTTTGCGAATTATTTAGGATTTGCAACATGAAGTTTCTGATACTTAAAACTTCCTTTTATGTTTTTGTATCAGAAAGTTATCTAATATGTCTACTTTCATTTTTGATCATTTTAAAAGAATTCAAATTGAATCTGGAGTTTCTTGCCGCGCTCCCTAGAGATCGCTGGTGTGCATTTTAAAACGAAAACGGGCCACACCGACGCACCTGATAATGAATTCGAAACGTAGCGGTACCGTCTTCCGTGCTCGCTATTCCTACACCATGCGCTCACGCCATTTTAACCTAAAATGTTATATTTTCATTGGTTAATTAAAAATATTAATTATTATTTTAATATAAAAAAATGTTGAATATTTCCTAGTATGACCCTAACTTCTTTTGCCCGCAAACAAAATGAAGCTAGGTTCAATATAACGATTTTTCGGGGTTAATTATTTCTTATTAATTTGATATAATGGAGTATAATTGCCTAATATTATTATACTAGTCGCGTGGGGTTGGGGGGGGGGGGCGCACTGTAGTATTCCAGTACGCAAAGGGGGAGCAGAAGGAGAATAGGTAGGTGGGAAGAAGGATAGTTTTATACTAGCGTCTATGGGGCAGGTGCAGTCATAAACAAGAAGGCTGATTTTCAGCAACAATGGTTGTTTATTCAGCGTTTATATACATTGAGCTTTTTCGAAAGGCGTGAGCGAACGGCGTCACGGTAGTCGGGGGGGGGGGCGCGTATGCGATCCTTGGGGTAGGGTATTCCAACGATACGCGATTTTGGGCCTCGCGGTACCGTACTCGGTCGACTCGGTAGCGTGCGTTTTCTCTGGCAATCCGACAGGGTTATTGCGTGTGATAAGAACTGGGCCACTGGCCGGTTGGCCGTTGGTTGCGGGGCGTCCAGTACTAACGTCCTTGGCACGACCAACGGGCGATGAGGGTGGCGTTGGGCCTGTTGAGCCAACAAATCGCGGGATGGCAACGGACAAAGGGTGGGAGTACTCTCGGCAGGGGTGTTTGATCCAAGTAGTGGTCTCGTCGCCCTTGCCTCTCCTCGGCTGAGCGCCGCTGTATTGGAGATGGTGTCAGTACGATGGGAGAACCGATTCCTAAGCTGATGGTGTCCGATAAGGTTAAGTCAGCGGCCAAGGTACTGTTGCCAGCCCAATGGGTACTGGCCGCTTTAGCAGTGCATGGTTCGGGCGGTGTTGCCTAATATGGCGGTGTTGCTCAGGCTGGAGGCGTTGTTGCCAGTGTTATGTCTGTCGGCGTTGGCACGTAGTCTTGCGGGGGATTGTCCTTTGCAGAGGAACTCCTGCTGCCGTGCTGCGCTTCTCGGGGCCCTTGCAGGAGGATTTCGCTTATTTCGGCGATCGATGTGCATCTAGAAAAAAACATATCGGTTGAGACATGTCGAATTTCCTTTAGCGGGAAGGGGAGTGGATGGTGGATGTGAGCTAAGATTCAAGCGCACAGGGAGGGAAGAATGGGTGGTGGATGTGTGCTGGAGTTCCAGCGCACGATGAGGGAAGAGTGCGTGGTGGACGTGTGCTGGAGTTCCAGCACACGAGAAGGTGGGAAAGGGGCGGTGAATGTGTGCTGAGGTTTCAGCGCAAGATTAGGGTAGAAGTGGGTGGTGGATGTGTGCTGGAGTATCACTAGATTTAGTGATACACGACTGCCTGTTTAAGTGCTATTGCAGGGCCTCTTTATACTAAAAGGACAGCCCGGGGGGAGGGAAAGGCTGAATTTTTTATTGTACTTTTTTCTAAAAATCATGCTCTACGCAATTTTCTGAGTGCCCTGAAGGATAGGCTGCGCGCTGTCCCTGCCACTCCTATTGGAAAACTCTCTTGTCTCCGTCTATCCCTTTACCGTTAGAATAGACGGAAGGGACACGAGCGGAAAACTGACCACTCTTTCGGGCTCTCGAATTTCGCTCGTTTTTCCTTGTTGCCAATTTCGAAAGGAGTTTGAGGGGGGGCTGCCAGTAAGGCGATGGGGGGGGCGTTAAGTGGCGGTCTGTTCGTTGGGGGTTAGAGAGTGACGCTGTAGAGTAACAAGGACAGGAATAATCCGATTTTTTCCTTGGGCGTATGAATCTGTCCTTATCTGATAATTAGGCCCGTGCGTCTTAATATTGTTTGGCTAAAACAAGTATCTGATTGAGGGGGTTAATTGAACATTAATTCGCTCATTATTATTGAGCTGAAAGCGCATATAACATATTATTAGTGATTGACATAATTTAAAAGCCATTCTTTTTGATAAGTCTCAAATAATCGTTACATGATTAACTAAAAATTTACTTAAAATTATAGATCTAAAGCGAAGAAAACCCGAATTATTTACCAAAGCGAATAAATGTAAGGAACAAATCAGTAATTTGTTTTAAGGGGATATTGATATATGAGTATATATTTTCGTATGTGCACATATATCAATTTATTAATTTTTTCAGTTGAAAAAAAACGAAACTAAATTTCTAGAGATTATAAAAAATTAATATTCTTTACTGTAATAAAACCGAAGGTAGTTTGTCATTTGTCGTTCGTACTTGAATAATTTAATTAAGTTATTACTTATTAAAGTCTAGAGAAATGGAAACGAGTTATTCGTTCTTATACTTTAATTTCATAATAGGATTTGGGAAATCTGCCCTGGTTCGTACGAATAATAATGGCGAAGTATTTTTGTCTTTCCTTTTCCAAAGACAATGATATTCTAGTGCAGTTTTCTCGCGCAGTCGGGTTGATTTCCCGGCTGGAGAGAGTCACGAGGTAGAGGGGAGAGGATGAAGAGAGAAGAGGAAGAGACAGAGGAATGCGCGCATGAGAGAGAAAGAGACAGAGACTCGGGCCAGCCGACGGTGAGGCGCCGGCTACGTGGCTTTACGGAATATTGAGGGCCCGTGCGAGAGGAGAAAGAGGCGATGACAGGCATGAGTAGACCATTTCTCAATTTTCCCGATGGAAAATTTGAGAGATGGAACGTTTGATAAATTGATGCCTTGCAGTGGCAACAGGTAAACTTGAAGTTGGTGCTGCTACACCTCTTGGTGCTGCCACACCTGCTGCCTCTGCAGCTCCACAATCATCTGCTGCTAGAGATGGAGGCTTCGCTTCTGCTCCAGTAGCCGTTGCTAGAAAGTTTTCTGAATAAAATGGCATTTCTAAAATTTTTGTACGAAAATTTCGTTCAGAGCTGTTAAACAAATTATAAGTCAAAATGCTGTAGGTAGATCCACTTCTCAGAGACCTGTACTTTCACATGACACCAGAGCTAATATTATGTTGGAAAAAATTTGAAAAAATGCTGGTGTGATCTACAACATGTTTAGAATGCAGTAGAGATCTTATAATGTAAAATTATTTAAAATTGTCCTTTTTGCAAGCATCTTCGTTGAAGGTTTTTATTTAGGAGTTGTATGGAGCTATCGCACCGTTTAATGCTTTGAACTGTAGGGTAATGTACACTGATTCCTATTTTGCCCATAAAATTGAATAAAAATGTTCTTTTCGCGATAAAAGTCACTGAGAATAATCTTGACTTTGATGAGGAAAGGCACGTGCCAAAGTAGTAGAAAAAAGTCTAGAAAAAAGTCCATTCTATTTCCCCGTGGTGCAGCTCACCTCAAAGTTTTGAGTCGGCCCTGCTGAGCAAACAATGGTCGCAGACACATCTGCGGAAAACGCCTGCCTGCCACTTTTTTTCTACACTCTAAGCCATTAAGCGGCGCGATATCTCCATTCCATTCCTAAATAAAAACCTTCAACAAATATTCTTGCAAAAAGTACAATTTTAAATACTTTTACATTCTAAGATCTCTACTGCATTTTAAACATGTTGTAGAACACACCAGAATTTTTTCAAATTTTTTCCAACATATGATTAGCTCTGGGGTCATGTGAAATCACAGGTCTCTGAGCAGTGAGCTTATCTATAGCATTTTCACTTGTATCTTCGTTAACAGCTCTCAACGAGATTTTCGTAAAAAATTTTAGAAACACCATTTTATTCAGAAAACTTGGCAGATTCATGTAATCGTGATTAGAACATCCTAAAAATTTTTTCCTGTGGAGATACTGCCTTTCAAAGTCAAAGGCCGCCAATTTTTTGCGGCGATATTAGTTGTGGAGGTGACAGCGGTGGCGGCGACAGCTGCCCATTCCCCTCTGACAGCGGGAAGGTACCACCTGCTGGGAGCCGAGGGAGTTGTTAATAGCATTGTATTGTATTTTTTCAAAGTGAATTATGTAGTCTCTTCTATTGAAAATATGAATTTAAATGAAAAAGCCATTTTACACTCGAGATAAAAACAAGTTGCATGCTTGTGTTCATGTGCATAACCTATACCTGATGTCGAGGGATCTGAGAACCACTCCAAATGAATAGAGTATACCGGGACAGTAAGCATGCTCGTTGCAGATACTTTGTTCTTCGCCGACAGTTCAGAAGACAGAATCTGTCGGATAAAACGTTTATATCTCTGTTGCGGATCATTATCTATAGATTTTATGTCCTGAATGCGGCTTTGTTTGCACGCCCACGGATGTAAAGTCTCTTCAGCGCCAAGGTGCCGTATAGCGTTTCTGTCGAAGATTTCAGGGTCTTCGAAAATGCTAGGAAGTCGTACTCGTTTCAAATTACTTTTGGCGCATTTTTCTAACCCAGACTCTATTTCAATATACCGAGTATACTCCTCGATAGTACTTAGAGCTAGATTTAGTTTCTCTGAATTTCTAGCATAGATCTTTAAATCATTTATGTAAAATATATGAGTGACCTTATGCTTTCGATATCCAGTTTTGGCGCAGAAGTACTCTTGGGAATTGCGAATTGCGAGAGATGGTCGGAACACTGTGAGGCAAAAGAGGAGAGGGCTCATGGCATCACCATGAAAGATGCCTCTCTGAAAGGTGACGCATCTATCTCTTTATGCACTTCACTATGAGTGGATAAACCTATATTCTTAATAATAGACAGATGATAAGTCTATGAGAGGTTAAATTGACTGACGAAGTTACTTATTCAAGTACCACTATTAAGATGCATTCAAATAATAATTACGAAAAAACCCGCTTATTCAGACGTCAATTTGCTACAAATGACTATATATTTAAAATATTGTTTATAGCAATAAGAATTGCGAGTTAGTAATGAGAAAAACAATACTTCGGAATAAAATAGAATTTGTTTATTAGAATATTTATAATAATTTTTATTTAAACTAATGGTTCTTTTCTATTATAAATACTACTCTTACGAGATATTTAGGCATTTTTAATCAAGATAAAGTTTTTTGTTGCAATGAAGCACTTTATCAAAATAATTTCTCATATGAATTGTTCATAACAATCGACTAAAATTTTAATGTTTAGAGGTTCTATTTCTTTAAATAATAAATTCCACAGAGTGAAATGAAAAAGTGGACATCAGACAATAGACTTATCCAATTTGTGGCAAAAATATTACTTTTACGTTTAGACTTTTCGGACACCCTGTGGGCACCTTTCCACAGCAAGTAGCAGAAAATTTGTGTTTCTCCTGAACGGACTTAAAATCCAGATGAACAGACTCCATAGTCTGTTTATTAAGAAAAACCTAAGCCCATTTGTTTTGCATCACAAAACTTATCTGCAAGAAAAAAAATTGCATGAGTCTAAGGAGTAACTATTAATTTCTCTAGAATTAAAAAGGGATTCTTCCCTTTTACTTATGTGCCAATTAGGTTTCTAAAATATTCGCTATGCGTCAAGAAAAGGTAGACTTCTAGCCAGAGCCTTTAGAAAATGACTTTAAACTGATTCTAAATTCTCTAGAACATAAGTTTGTGGATTAACGTGAGTCTTAGAGAACAAAAAATAAACAATGGAGCAGCAAGAACTTTCGATAAACGTGGAAGAAGCTGCAGGACCACTACCAACAACTCCGACTTATTTTTCTACACCTGCGAATCTCACATGTAAATGAGCTGGAAGGCCGAAAAGTAATCTATTTGAATATTTTAAATTCACTGCTGAACATGAAAAGCATACTTGCAAAATTCGACATTGCAGGGCATCAGGGGTAACTGATTTAATTAAATAAATATGTTAGGCTCAAAGACCGAATACTGCCAAAGACCGAAAAAACTACCAGAACGCGTTTTGGTCGTTTTCAAAATGATCAGAACGCGTTCTGGCATTCTTGAAAATACCAGAATGTCATTCTGTACGGAAGTGATACGTATTTGTAACAGAATGCTGATCAGTTCAAATCGAGCAGCCAAAGTTAGCAGTACAAGTGTAATGCAGTTACAGTTTTGAAGAGAAATTGGATCACTATATTACTGCATGTGATGACAGAAGTGCCCTTTTTACTGACGAGAGCAATGATTGTGTTTTGCAAGAAGTTAAAGAAGCGTAGCAGCTACGCAAAAAAGGTGAATCATTGTCTAGCAAGCAATATAGAAGTTTGAAAAGGTATGATATGCAAAATTGTTGACATTGAAAAGCTTATAGAACACAGTGAAGAAGCTGATAGTGATAAGACGATTCATTATTTTTGCAAGACTAGAATCTTTCTGAGACGTTGAAGACAGCTCACACTGATGTCGTACATAAGCGGACTAGAGGTAAGAACATACACACTTTAAAAAAAATTAAAGTTAACAAAATTCTCTAAATTTTCCAGTTCGGTCGAGGTTAACGTTACGGAAAATTCGGTAATATTAGTCATTACCTTTTTTATTTATAAACCTTTATTCTAATGTGATATTTTAGCACTAAAAAATTTAATTATTTATCGTTTCTCATAAAATATAACAAACAAAATTTTTAAATATAAGAAAATCAGTTTACACTTTTTCAATGATTTTATGCCATTTTTAGGAAGTTTTATATAATTCTTAATTTCACACTTGATTTAATAAATAATGCAATTTTTCTTAAAAATACTATATTCTTCGTCAAATTTACGTAAAAATGTGCTCAGAAAAAAGTACTTTATTTTGCATGGGGTGTCATTCATATATTACGTTGGTTTTACGTTGGTCACTTTTTGTGGACAAAAGTCTGTCGCAATGATTAGCTGTTTGAAATTCACAGTTTTTATATAAAATGTGAGCGAATTTAATATCTAATTACGAGTATTCAAGACTATCTGCTGCTTGGCAATTATTTAAACAGTTGTTATAAACAAGTACACAGTTTTCTTATGTCACAATAAATAGGCTCAATTTTTTGTTTGCATAAATAACCAAAAATGTCTTTCTGATAACTCCTTGCTGTCATTCTTTTCAAATTAACCATTGTTAATTACCTAAACAATATTCATGAACAAATTCACATTTTCATCATTATTCCACGAATAGGCCCAAATTTTTGCGGAAACAAATAAAAATGTAGTGCCAATGACTCTTTGCTATCATATTTTCCCATAGCTTTTGTGATAAACTTAATAAGTAATAATTCTAAAAAATAAAAGAAAGAATCAATTGAGAGCGCGAAAAAGCTCAACTGGGATTCACCAAACAGGCAGAAAAAATTATCTCTCTATCAAAGTAAAAGCTTTTTAAAAGAAAGCAATTTGTAAAAGTAAACCTGATAGTTTAATGAAATATCAGGATGTTATTTTAGTCATTTCTATTCGAAGTTTCTAAATTTTTAATGAAATCGTTTTAAAAATGAAACATTTTAAAAACTAAATATGTATTAGATACGACATTTATTTTCATTTTATTGAAATCAATTTTCAAATTTTTAAAACAAAATATTGCCAAAATTACATGTTATTAACAATTAACACGTGGTTTATTCATTTAAATTAGTTGAAACGATTTGCTTTGAAACACAAAGGATACTATTAAATGTTTATATTTAATGCTCAATAGTATTTTTATATTTTGGATTTCCCGCCCTAATGTTTGAAACTTTGGAAACTTTGAAACGTTTTCAAAGTTCCATGAAACTTTCATTTAGTCAAACTTTCATGAAACTTTAAAATCCTAGTTAAACATCTTTCACTTTGCGATTTAAAAAATCAAATTGGTATGTTTTGCTATTTGAGAATATGTACACTAGTATTCTAAAGTTTCCGCAACTATTCTTTGCATTTGACATTTCTAGATATTTTGACCAATTTTGTGTTTGCATAGCCGAACTGTAATAGGACTCCGATGCCTGAAGTCGATCGGAAACAAGAAGTATGAGTTGTCATTCGAGCACCATCATAACCTCTTTGTCTACCTCATATGACAGAAAGTGAGGTTTCGAAACCTTCGATTCGAATACGATCACACCTCGTTGTCTATCTGGCATGGCAGAAAGAAAGGTCCGATCGGCTTCAGGCACCGAAATTCCAATGCTGTGCGTAAGGTGAGTATGTAAAATGTGTTTCGAAAGCTCTGTTCGCATGTTTGGTTTAGTGTACAATCATTTTCAATTCATATTTCTTAGTTAAATTCATAAAAAAAGTTCATAATAGTAGATTTAATACTTTCACGATGATTCATGATGATAAATTTAAATTTAAAGCTTTTTCGGGTCTTATTAATTCTAAAAAAAAGTGACTTTTGAAATCTGAATAAATTCTGAAGAAATGTGAAGAATTTTTTTGAATTGGTCTGGAGATTTTCTGAGGAAAAATATGGGAGAGTTGAAGATTTATTTTTTTGCCACCTGGCAGCACTGATTTTGCCAATAAAAGTGAATAAAAATTACCTTTCCGCGATTTAAGTCACTAAAAATAATCTTGAGTTTAATAAGGCAACGCACGCGCCAAAGTAGTAGAAAAAAGTGTAAAAAAAATTGTAGGAAAGAAGTGTAGAAAAAAAGTGGGAGGCAGACGTTTTCCCCAGATGTGTCTCCAACCATTTCTCGCTCAGCAGGGTCATCTCAAAACTTTGAGGTGGGCTGTGCCCTTCTCTCACGATGCAGAATTTGTATATTATGATACAGTATCACAAAACTGTATTTTGTTTATTTAATTAATTACATTTATTTCTGTATTATATTATGATTTTCATTCATTAGGCGGATAATTCGCTACTGAAATGGGTGAAACATTTTTTGTTATATAATATATAAATAAGGATAATAACAATAACAACACAAAAGCAATAAGACGTAGGGATGTGGCGACTCCATCGCCCGAGAGCTCCAGCTTTTGCAGTCAGTAACGATGCATTCGGCTAACTCCCCAATACAACGAATTATGCGGTTACGTCACCAGTATCGCGCAGTGCCACCCACAATAGGCCTCTCTCGGATGGAGGCCATGGCTCAGTTGGGAGTGGCTATAGGACCAAACCGAGGCGACGACCAGGCAATGGCCCCGAACAATCGCAAGAACGTCGTTTTAAACAGTCGGAATGACTCCCGGAATATGCTCATAGGACCCCTTAGTATTTAAGAGATCAGGTATCCATTTTGCGCAAAAACGCATTTGAGTACTCCAAGAAACAGTGTTATTCGAACTCTCTTGCGTAAATTTCCTCTCTTGCACACCTTCTGGGATAGAAGGAGCAGGAGTGGATCACGTACACGTTTCAGTTGTGTCGGGATTGGTGGCTTTGAGGGTCCATGATCGTAGTTTCTGGATCTTACAACTTCTCACACAAAAGCACATAATAATAATTATTTGTCAACACGGCCGATTATTGGAGAATGATCAATGGATGTGAATCATATCACTTGAAATTCAATGCTTGCTCTAGTACCGCTTACTTGATAACACCGTCTATATATTTATTTATCTACAAAAATAACCAAACACATCGATTCTTTTTTGAACATGCATAGTTTTATGTCCTGCAGAAGCTACAATCGTATACATTCACAGAACTGAGAATTACCAGATTTTTTAAATTTTATATTCAAAAATCGGTAAATAATAGATTTAATGCTTCAGGGCTACCAGAAACAGTTTAGCCCTGAAGACGTGAAACGTAATGTTCATGAAACGTCGGCAAAAAATAATTCGTGTTTTTGTATACGATTCGAACCCAAAACATCTCTTTATTACAAATTGATAAAATTATAATTTTTTCTGTTCTATTTCTATTAATTTTACTTTTTACTTCTCCTGAAAATTTTTCCTACTATACTTCCATTTATTATGCAGAAAAAACAGGAAAAGAAAAACTGTCAAGGTATATGGTTTAAGCTTCTTTAAGAAATAAAACTGTGAATGTTTGAAAAAGAATTGAAATTTTGAAAAATTTATTTTCTTTAAAAAAAGTTTTATTTTAAGGAATAGTTTAACAAGAACGAATGTTACAGGATATAAATTCAAATTAAAAGTAATAATTTTTGGAATGTGGTTTTTTTAAAATCACTTATTAATAAAAGAAAATTATAATCAACACTTACCCCACACAACGTCAATGATTTTCTTAGGGATGCTGGTGAATCATCCCTTACCTGTTATAGAAAAATTGGTCCCATCAGGAACTGGAGCAATCTCCTTGTCAGCTCTCGGGGCTTGTGGAGCCAATTGGCTTTTAAGCAGAGCTTGTCCTCCCTCTTTATCCAAATGCCTGACCCTCTCTGCACTTCAACATACAAATGATAAAATAATAAAATGATAAATAATGAATAAAAATAAATAAATAATGAAATAATAATGATATATCAGTTGTTTTAGACATGCAAATGACGTACCATCGACATACCTTCAAATTCTTCTGCTTCTCTTTGTGTACTTTTTTCAAGTACTTTAGTTCCTTCTCCTTATAATTTATTATATCTAGCGACACTAGAAAGAAAAACCGTTCGTAATTATAAATAATTTAATACGTACATTTACTTTACTCATAGCAACGTTTTTTTATGCAAACGAATAAATAAAATATTAATCTTATTTTCTGGATGTTCGATCCATTCATCATCTGAGACGTCCATCTCCTCAGCATCGGGCACGCCTTCTTGTTCCTTTAAACTATCATTCCTATTTAAATTTCGTTGTGTAGATTCCCGTGAAACCTCACTGTCACGAATATGAGAAGAATCGTTTTGACAGACAATCATCGCTTCTGTCAAGCTTTTTTCCGAAATGTCGCTGATCAGCGTTGCGGAATTCAAAATGTCCTCCTCTCTATTACACTCAGCTTTCTCTTTGAACTTTTCATTAATTTTCCTCTGAGCATTCACCTTTCTTTTTTTGTTGAGGGCTGCAGGACTGTGGGCTTGTTTCTCCGGATCAAGAACATCTCCGTTCTGCATCACAACCCGACGCTCTAGGTATTCGCTACTATCTGTAAATGTTAATTAAAAAAGCATTTAATAAATTTTAAGTACAAACCCAGTTTTTAAGATTATATAGAAACTAACGAGTTTGAAACGAATTCAAAAATCTCTGAAAATGCCATAGGTTGAGGCGCATGAATATCCCCCAAATTTCTTTTAACCTAAGTTTTATTTGACCGAAAATCAAGTGTCCGAACTAAAAATAAATCAGGTAAATAGAATTTTTTTCTTGAAAAAGATGTGTTCTGCATACCTTGACTATCTGATTTACTTCTTCGAAAAACTTATGGAGAATCATAAATTTCTATCGTGAACACAACTTCCTCGGGAAAGATGTATTTTAACCCGAGTAGGCATACTGGTGCAAATTAGCACCAACGAAAATTTCAATATTGTAGAATTCGAAAGGCAATACATACAATGTCTTTTCTCCACTACGTTCAATTTGATGCGAATTCGCACTTGTGTGCCTATAACGGGTGGTAATTTCGTGTACACCCATATAGAATTTACATAAATAATTACTTATTTATATTTGAAACGCTATAAACATTTATTGTTAAATAATGAATGTAAGTAAATGTTTTTGACTGATGGATATGATAGCTGTTCATCTAATGCCGGTGATGACGAATTTGATTTTTCAGAGAATGAAAGGATTGACAAGAATTCAAATGATGAAGAGGAAAGCGAATATAAGCTTACTGAAGCCTGAAAAATATGTTTTTCGTGCCTTAGTTTTTGTAAATGTTTGAATAAACGAAGTTCCATTAGGTCAATCTTTCATTTCTTCTTTTTTTCAACTAAAAAAATACCCATCATTTCAAAATATTAGATTAGTTATTATTGAAATTAAATATTTTTTACATCAAAGGCTAGTATCTCACCACTAATTTGTATTAACTTCGATTTAGTTCCGTTGTGTCTTTAAAAAATAGCATCACAAAGTAAAAAAGATTATTTTTTCAAAATCTTTATTTCGAAAATTTAAGTTGAAAAAAATGGTGAAATTTTTTCGAAATTTTAATATTATTATTCGATTGTGCATAAAATTTTACATGGGAAGGCATATCCACTTTTCAAATTATCTATAATTTTTACGGTGATAACGAGCTTCAAAACCATAAAATCTCGATTCGCACCAGTGTGCCTATATAGAGCGCGTGAAAGATGTGTTCCTTCCACGGTTTAAGCATCTGGACTACTAAGTTTGCTTCTTAGATGTTCCAAAAACATTTCTTTCTGCCAAATTCAAGTTCTGCAAATCGATAATCGACCCTTGATCGAAATTTACTGACATTTGCAAACAAACCTCCACAGCCTCAATACTCATTTTAAATAAACGGAACTAAGTAAATAATTTGTTTTATATCTGATTAACATTCTAATTTCAAACGGTTTTTATTGATCATCATTCAGGTGCGAGGATTAAATAATTTCATAATGTGTTGAGTAGTTGAAATTTTATGACAGATAATTGATATCGAAATATCGGGGTCGTAGTACAGAGGATTTCAGTGCGGCCGAAACGTGAATCTTTGTCTCTCATGACAGTAGTTGACGTGATACACCAGACCTCGCCCGCTTGCCTATTCTTTATCACATATGACGCAGGTAATCTTTCCAGAATCCTAGAGATTCCCCTAAAAAATATAAATCTTTGAGAACTTAGCAGACGGTGATAATGCTAACGTAGTACAGAGTATATGAGTGCGTCAGAAATTTAGTATTTCTTTGATTTAGATATTAAGTGTTGGCTCCTAATCTGTAAAAGATTCTACAAACTGTTTGTTGTTCCTGAAAAATATATACGTAGTATTTAAAAATTATTAAGCTTGAGATGTAAAAAAATTAAGAATTTAAGGTAAAGTACGAAAATCTCACCTACATTTAGAATGCACCTTTCTGAAGTGAGTAATATAATTAGATTTATAGTTGATTTCTTGTTTACATGTCGTGCACTTGAATATTTATCTCTCATGACAGTAGTTGACGTAATACACCAGACCTCGCCTGCTTGTGTATCTTTTGTCACACACGACGCAGGTGATAATCTTTCCAGAATCCTGGAGACTCATCTAAAGAATATAAATCTTTGAGAACTTAGCAGACGGTGATACTGGTAACAGAAAAACGATTATTTAGTATGAAAAAATTTAAGACATATGTACGAAACATGTTAATTTCACGAATGTTATTTTTTATCGAACTTTTTCTCATTGCGCATATTACCAAATTTTATAAATGGGTTATTTTAATGAAGGACGCTGGCCAATTTCAAAGCGGGAAAAGATACATTTATACGTCCGCACATCAACTTTTGAGAATGTAAATTATTTGACACGTTTAGTTACTTATTTATAAAAAAAAGTTTTGACTACATATATAATTTTTAATGCTTTCAATCGTTAATTCGATTTACCTTAAAAAAAGGATGTGTCAAAAATTGCACAAAAAAAAAGGTACGCCAATATGAAGCGTTACTTTTGTTGAGAAGCGGTAACGATAACGCTTACCTTTCTTCAAGAAAGTAACGATTTGATGGTGGGGGGTTGGGGCTAACTCTTAGCGCACTCGAGCACAGTCGGGTGTTTTCGTGTAAAACCGGGTTTAGGGGGGTCAGGGTGACGGAGAACGATACGTTTTGTTGTACGCGCGACGCATAACGATGGTAGTGGGGGTGCAAGATAGCGGACTAAAGTGCAGTCGGCTACTTCCATGTCATATCGTGTTATGGGGCATTCGGCGGGCTCGGTGGTACTGTGCTTGGAACGACACGCTGGGACTCAACTTGATGGTCAGGGGCTGCTACTAAGCGCCCTTGAGCACAGTCGGGTGCTTTCGTGTAATCTCAGGTTATGGGGTTCGGCGTGAAGGGAAACGATGCGTTCTGGCGCCCGCAAGACGCTTAACGTCGCGAAACTATGGTTTTGGTGGATGCGAGATCGCAGACTCTAGTACATTCGGCTGCTTTCGTGTCGAGTCGGATTCGAACTAGATTTTTGAGACGGAAGAGTTTCCTATTATACTGTGTCGACGGGACAAAATTCAAGTACGAATAAGAGTTACAAGATATGATATTAAAGGGACCGAATTAATGTGTAGGCCTAATATATTAAAAGCCAGGGAAAATAAAAAATTGACCAGTGAAAAAGAAATAATGAAATTTGAGATTAGTAATTTATGTGCCATATTTCTATTTCTTTATTTTTTAGTTCCTTCCTTCTGACGATGAAAATTAGACTGAAACATTGCTTCGTTGAAAACTGAACTAGTTTGTTGAAAGTTCCTCTTTTTGGCTTCAAAGATTATCTATCTTAGTTGAAAATTCATCTGTTTGGCTGAAAACGTATTTTAAGAAAATGAAAATTAATTTTTTTATCTGATTATGTAACTATTTCAGTCATAGATTCATCTAACTGTAGTTGAAAATTCATCTGTAAACCTGAAAGTTTTACTGTTTTGTTGAAAATTACAGTTTCGTAATTGAAACTTAAAGTATTTTGTTGAAAATTCTTTTTGTAGGATAACGGTTCATCTTTTTGGTTGAAGATTATACTATTTTGTTCAAAATTCGTTTCTTCTTGCATTAAAAATTAAGTTTTTATATCTGAAAGTTTAATTTTTTCACCGTAATTTGAACAATTTTTTTTTTTTTTTTTAAATAAAAATTCGTCTTTTTTGGTGGAAAATTAATATTTTTTATTCCAAATTTTTCCAGAAAATTCTTATTTGGTGAAAAATGCGTATTCTCGGTTGGATTTTCTAATAACGAACAAAATTGCAACAAAAATTGTTTATATTATATGCTAAAATGGATCATACAGATGTGTATTTATATATTTAGCGTTTTACCGCATATATTCCGCAGAAGTTGCCTACCAACCGTGCTCATCCTACTCCAGGGGTCTCCACAATCCACAGGTATAGCCTGACCCGGGATCGACTGGCCATTTTTAGGATGGACCAGCTTTATTTTCAACAGGAAGCTGAGAGAATGACACCTTGACATAATATCTAGGTTGGAAGTAAATTAATGTCCTTTTGAATTTGAAATCAAAATAAAGTTGAACTACAACGCGGGTTTCGACGTATTTGCGTGCGATGAGATTGTGGCCAATCGGCGGGAAAATGTAAAAAAAACGTCTTTTTTCTTGTAGTTCATGAAAATAAAATAAAAATCCCAAAATGACTTGGACCCTTTATAACTAGTTTTTTTATGTGCGGGTTCGTTTATATTCATTTCAAATTTTAGGATTTAAGAATCCATGTCGACAGTTCCGGTGAAAGTGACATTAACGAAAACTGTAATGAGCAAGCTGAGAAAGATAATAAGGCTCTATATCCTGGTGCACCTTTGACTTTTGAATATATGGTTCGATCCAGCAATTCCACGCTCATCCAGGTTCTCTGTTTACCTTTATTGAAACGATTGATAAGCGAAATGCTAGAATCACCCCTCCATCCTTCGTGAAAACAATACCATGATCTATAGCCGATTTCAAATACTGGAAAGCAACAGAGTTGAAAATTTTTGTATTATGTTATTCAATAGCGGTATCACTGGGAATCATGGAACAAAGATATTAAGACTATCATAAATTGTTATTTCTGGCTATATATCTGCTCGACATCTCCCACAAACAGTCAGAGATTTCAGTCCCTTATGGGTAACATTTTATAGGCCAGTAGGACTAAAATTGATAACCACTGACTAAACGATTTAGTCACGTAAATCCCCAGCTTAACTTTCGAAGCAAAACTCAAGTGGGAGATTTTCCGCCTAATCGCCGACATCTGTGTTTACGAAAACGAGCTTGCTTTCTCCCATTGATTGAGTCATCACAACACGGGTGATAAAAGACCCTGACAAATTGGCCAATAGCAGCCAAACCTATTGTCGCGGTCTCTAAACTGATGCGCCCGCCCAGCTGCTGTGCCGGCGGGATTTTCCCGAACACGTGATGACGCCATGGGCAAAAGATAGAAGACCCTGGCATTCACGTACGCCAGCCGACGCTATTCTTCCTCTCTCTCTAACCTACCGCTCGAACTAAATCAGGGGATCTCAACGCGCGAATTTTTCTTTTATGTTTCAATTATTATTTTCTTTTTAATTTTGTCTGTAATTAAATACTTTTCTGGAAACAATCTTTTCTCGGATGTTTATTGAAGCTTCGATTAATTACTTTTCACTTTATTTGAATTGACACGTATTAAATTAATAGCCACATTTACAGGTTCCTCAATTTTTAATTATTGCAATTTTTTCGACGTAGAATTAAACTTACAAACAGTAGGGACTCTTTTTCAAAGGTAATAATTAGGATTTTTAATTATAAGTATTTTTAATTTTAATATAAAAATTACAACATTATTCGTAAACAGCGCAAGGTGCGCGGGTTTGATGGATGGCAGCACGCGGTACAATATCCCCACCGCTCCGTTGCAACTCGAGTTTCGGGAATCTCGTCCAATCAGCGGGCCAGCAGCCGCTCCCTTCTTCGCTCGAGCTCTCGCCCCTTTCGCCCATAAAAGCCGGTGCACGAGCAGATCTCGTCACTTGGCGACTTGTGAATCTCACCCACTACTCGGTCGTACGGTGCCGACTTAGGCTCCGCGTCCACTTTATTGAATCGAGACTTTTAAGCAACAAGCTAATAAAATATTAAATAAATTCCAGCGCTTTCTTTATAACTTCTCTCTCTCTCTCCTTATCCATCCTCCTCATTTCTCTCCGTGGTTCGCCTTCGAGGCTCCACACCCTATCTTTCTCTTCTTTGTATGGTCTGCCTTCGAGGCTCCATATACTTCCTTTTCTCTCTCCTTTCCGTGGTTCGCCTTCGAAACTATACACGCTCTCTCTCTCTCCTCCTCCTCGCCTCAACGCTTTTCTTAAAAGCAATAACTGGCACTTGTCAATCCGAGCCGTCCCTAACTTCGCTCCCGCCAGAGCCGGTGTCCGCCCAGCACCTATCTATCGCCCGACCAGGATTAACCAAATCCGTCCACGGTACATGTTACCTCGCTTAGCGATCTCCCTTTAGCACCTCTATGATTAAGTCGGGAACACACAAATAAAACCCGGCTTACATCGAACATAGTGCTTTCGTTTTAAAGCTTTTAATGGTCAGTTAACACGAATGGTACTCAGAACTCGGTATGCCGCATTTAAAATACACTCTACTGCATCTTTGCTCATTATGCGGCTTGAAAAGAACAAAGTATTAACAGAAAGAAATGCAGATTATAATTTTTAGGAAAAAATGAATAAAAATCTTAGTTCCCGACTAAAATTACATATCATTTCCGGGAGTGCAGGAGTTGTTGGAAAGTTACGACAGATAAATGAACTATCGCCTGCTTTTCGTCGTATTATTACTAGCAACGGGATTGAAGCAAACAAGTTTTTCAGTTTCAATATATTATTTAAAAACAATGTTTTGTTTTTTAGTTTATCTTACAGCCGAAGACTCGAAACAATTCTATATGTTTTCAGTATATGCTAAATGATAACAGGCATTTAGAAACATACAATCATGTTTTGGCTTGCTAAGTTGCGTTATGCTAACAGTTGCGATGATTGTGCTTTGTCATGATAAGCGGCAATAAAGAAATGTAAAGTTGAACGAGAAGTAGTTATTCCTAATGTACAGTGTGGAAATCTTTTTTTTACGAAAATATATTCGATGACTGATGAAACTGCACTAATAAATATTAAAAACATGATGAGTGTACTATCCCACGTAGAAGTAGAAGAGAAAATGAACGATACTGTACCAGTTAATATAACACAAGAGATTTTAACAGAATTGTCACCATAAATTGGGACTCGATGCGGCCTTGCACTAAAGGGCTGCCTGGCCGCATCCGAGTAGAGGCAAAACCCCTTGAGGGGCACCGAAGCGTCGGACGACGCGTTCGCCATCGCAGGGCTAGCCAGACTGGCTCTTACTCGCCTAGTGTTCACTGTTGTCCAGTGCTCGATTACTTAACTTTAAAAGTGTCTCGACGGAGTAGGGTTAAAGTTCTCAATCACTAGTGTGTCTGACGCCACCAACTTCCATAGCTCTCGGGGAAGATCTCCCGCAGTCTACCGACGTCATCCACTTGTCTCGCCTGCTTCCAAGGGCGATCCACTCTCTATCCGTCGTCTGACGGTATACGCTACGAAAAGCCGGCTTATCGCCGAAACTTTAAGTGGCAATAAATGTTACACTCTTTTACTTATTTCTAGGTGTTTTATTGTGTTCGCACCTTTCTCGAAATTTCCATCTCCCAATTTCCCCCCCACGATATTACCTCGTAATACCTGGCACTCAACCCAAAATACCCACACTTTTCCTTTTCTTTGAAACTCCAAGAAACCTGCCGAGAACGAGGACACAACCCAAATTGAAAATGAAACTCCGAGTTTAGATACTCTACTCTTGACGCTTACTCTGAAACTTTCTTGATTTTTGTTGCATGCTATTGATACCGTTGCCTTGCCTATGATTTATTTTTTAATTAATGTGTACCAATTGATTGACATGCCTTGATATATTTGTAAGATAATTCACTTATATACGCCCTTGATATTTTATGTATGTGTAATTTTATGAAATGATTTCTGTGCCTACAAAATGATACTTTAAACGATATTAATTGAAATAAGACCATTTCCGTGTGAAAATTAATAAACACTCGCATTTCGTAATTCAAAGGTTAGAACGAATTACGTGTGAGAAACTAAGCGGACACTAAATTAACAATTTCATCTTCGTAAGTTTTTCGCGAGTTTTTGATTTCCGCTGAATACCTCAATCGCCGTTCAAGGCAAAATCAAACAAATTTTTTGTTTTCAAAAATGGGAACAAAATGCATTTGAATCTAGAAAGAATGGACTACATCCGGTTAAAAATAAAATTGTAAACTGGAAAGAGTTATTGTACTTTTTTTGGGGAAAGTAGAAATTTCGTTTCTGAAAAATGGAAACGGAATTAGAAAAACCGATAAAAAGTTATTAGAGGGGAACCTGAATGAGGAAAAACATAAAGGATTCTGTTTCTTGTCGAAAATTTTAAACGCCGAACGCAACGAACAGTTCAAGCGCGCAAACAAGTTCGCACGTGCTGCCAGCAATACCCGCGAGTCGCGGCAAGGTCACGCGTGTATTTTGTATACAAAGGGTCCTACGAAGAAAATAAGCATACTTTCTGACTCTAGAATTATTCAGATACCAGAATAAAACTCTTAATTAAAATGTTCAAATAAACTGGGAATCTTAAATGGAAATACCACATCGAAAAAATATACACAGGGTGTCCCACTAAAAATAGTTTAAACCTAACTTAATAAATGAAACTTAGGTCGGGTACAGTTAAAAAAATAAAGGATAACCCCACCAAAACACAAAACGATCACACCAGTTTGTACTTAGAAGGTGCTGCTGTACTTTCGATCCAAAATAGGGATTTAAATAATGTCGCGACGAAACCAACGATTATAAATATGGTTTCGATCACACCCCAAAATTTGGGAGCTATCCCAAAAACTATGAATAGGTCATTAGGTCGCAGTAGATGGTTCAAGCAAACAACATAGATTCACCCAGTACAAACAATAGGACAATCCAAGACAGATCAACTCAAAGTACTCAACCTAACAAAACCTTTGACCCCATTGACAATACACTTTTTTGGGATCATGAAGATCTACCAAACCTACACGGACCGTACCCCAAAAACAAAACAAGACCAGAAATAAACAACGAAACATTCCAATGCGATTCATTCCTTCAAAATAACACACGGTTTATTCTAGAAAACGGATAAACTTTTTGAAAGCGTAGAGTTTAACGAATTCATGAATCAACGAAAAGAAAGATTCTTTAAAGAGAGGGGAAAAGGACAAACAATTCACAAACTAGGCTAGATCTGCCGGCAAATAGCTCATTCGATGATCAAAAGAAAATAATCGAAACAAATGTCGGGGAAAATAGACATAAGTCTCATAACAGATATTCCGTCCAATTTGATTTAAGAGAAAATTCACAGGAGTATAATCAACCTTCATACAATAATATTGAAAACCGTAGTAGATTGAGAAATAATAATTTAAAATTACAAAACTCTGATGACAGTGAACCTTTAGAAGACAAAAATAACTCAAATAAAAACAGAACACGTAGACTCTGGACAACAAATAACAGGTCAAACAGACGTTCACGAATACATGTTAACAACTCAGAC
>JAABKJ010006390.1:0-22022 GCA_011634705.1 Andricus grossulariae
ATATTTCTTCAGTCATCAAATTTGTACATACGTGAACACTAATAATTTCGCATTCAAACAAGATAGATAATTATTACGGTTTCAGATCATATGTAATATAAAAATTGAAAGCTGAAGTTCAAATAAATCCCAAGAATGATATTATGTATTGAACTATATAGCATGTGACGCAGCGCCACCTCATGAAATATATATTGTGCAGCGAGCATTCACAACGCAGAAACGTTTCTCCTTCTCACGCATCGGCTCGCGTGAAGCTCTTTGAAGCTGCCTGACAGTGAATATCTATCTGTGAGCAGAAGTGGGCGTCCGCCAGTGGTGAACAGGAACACGATTTCTCACATCTGCTCTGATCTGCTGGCCTAACCGTTTTCTACGCGTTCACGTGGTCCGCTCGAATGCAGAATGCCTACCTTTCGGGCAGCCACGACCATTCACTCTCCGTTCACGACACGACTCTTCCTACCTGGGGTAGCGCAAATGGACCTCTTAGTTCGTAACACTCGGAGAATCCGAACAGGGGGGGGAGCACGTTTGGAACGCATCGATCGTTCACCCAGCATTTCGCTCCCAATCCCTGTAATGTAATGTTAAAGTAATATGGCATTATAATTAATACAAGAAACAAAATAAATATGTAAACTGTTGCAATTATAATCATACGTTAAAATTTACGTTAAATGGTCATGTCATAATTGCAACAAGTGTCTTTTTTAGCGTTAATAAATTAAAAAGTAAAGTGGCTGTCATTGCAGTTTGCTAAACAGACTTTAAACGGGTTGCCAACTTGCAGGGGCCCGACTTCGATGTCAGCGACTTTGTTTTTTTTTAAATTTTTAACGCTGAAAAAACAACTTGTTGCAATTACGGCATGACTATAATGCCATATTACTTTAGCATTACTTTAGCCATATCTTTGATTGAAAATACAACTATTTCCTTGAAAATTCCTTTCTTTTGGGTTAAAATTTAATTTCTTCAGCTGAAAATTTAAATGTTCCATTTTTGGTTAAAAATGTATATTTTTTAGTTATAAATTAAACTATTAGGTTGAAAATGTATACTTTTCAGTTGAAAATTCAACCAATTGATGAAAAATGTATATTTTTTAGTTGAAAATGCAAGCATTTGGATGAAAATTCGTCTTTTTTTTATAGGCAATTGATTTTCTTGGTTAAAAATTCATCTTCTTGGTTGAAAATTCCACTATTTAGTTAAATGTTGAACGATTTTGTTCGATTTTTTTTGTTAAAATTAATTTTTTTAACTGAAAATTTAACGATTCTATTTTTGGTTAAAATTTGATACTTTTTAGTCAAAAATTTAAGTATTTGGTTAAAAATGCAAATATTTAGTTTGAAAATTATCTAATTTAATTAAGTATTCAACTATTATATTTAAAATTAGCCTTTCTTGATAAAAAATTACCATTTTCGTTATAAATGGATCTTTTCGGATATAAAGTCATCTGTTTTCTGAAATATTCAACTTTTTAGCTTGAAAACTTCACTCTTTTGTTGAAAATTTTGTGTACAAAATTATTCTTGTTTGTTGAAAATCGGAGCAAGTTAGAGCGATGAAATTTAATGAAAAATAGTCCGGACGTGCGATAGTGTGATTTTTAAACAAATTTAAAGTTTTTTATTTTTTTGAAGGTTATAAACATTTTTTTTCAAACACAAGATACACATTTTTGGTTTATTTTTTTACACAGAATACGATGACGCTATTGGTTTTTTTTATAGAACCCATCGAAAAATTTCTGGGAGCGAATAAACATTGCATAAACTGGTTTTTCGTTTATTGTGCTTTCCATTCAGGTTCTACGACAAAACCAAGACCACCATCGTGTTTTACGTGAAAAAATACATAGAAAACGTATGTTACATGTTTTAAAATGACGTTAGATTCGAGAGAATCAAGAAGATTCTAGAGAAAATCACCTGCATCCGGCTTAGTTAGGTATAGCAAATCATTTGGTCTGATAACCAAACTTATAATTTTATTTTCAAAATGCGATACACGTCTCCCATGTATTTTTTCACTAAGTGTACGATCGTGTTATGAGGTTATTATAGAATTTATCTGATATGTTCATGTTTTGAGAATATTATTTTTAAAATTTATAAAAATCTGTAATGTTACACCTGTCAATTTGTATAACTCAACAGAATCCTTGTCAATCTTCGTCCTCAGAAACATCACTGAAAAATAAAATCACTGTAAATATTTTAATGAATTACCTTCCAGTGTCTACTTGATGAACAAATAGATTCGCCATTAATCTATTTGAAATCATTTGTGAAATATACCTATCTACGATAAATTCAAGCACATCTGCTGGCAGTGGATCATCGGATTTGTGAGCTTTCAAACGCTTTTCTATATAAATTAATGAGATTTTGGTGTCTGTCGAATACACTGCTCTATCAAAAACATCAATCAATCTATTCTCCTTGCTAATCTGTCGCGCATGTGATACCATGTTTTTTCTATATAGCTTGTGCTAGGATTCATTTGCGTCTTCAGAGTAATAAGCCATGGGCAAAGGAAACATGCGTGCAATTTCACATCGTCTCTCAATAATTTGTGTACACTTGGTTTCATCCTTGCCCACAGTTATAGCTCGTAATGCAATTTGTATGTTTCCCAACAAAATTTCTCGGGCTCATTTAATTTTAATTTCTTCATGCTTTTGAAATCAACAGTATTGTAGCTATACGGGATAGAAAGCGATCACTTATTTCTAGGACTTCAGAAAATAATGAAGGGGCTTCATCGCATTCTGCGTAAAAAAATACACCAAAAACGTGTATCATGTGATGGAAAAAAAATTGTATAACGTTCAAAAAAATGAAAAACTTTAAATTTGTTTAAAAATCGCAAATTCGCGACCTTCTTTCAAGGTCACAAAATTTGTTATCATGTCCGGGCTATTTTTCCTCTAATCCTCATCCCCTCACCTACATGCCGTGAAAATTTTATCGCTCTAACTGGCTCCGATCCCGAGACCTACGATTTTGAAACAAAATTTGGCCGAATTTCCCACTGTGTGACGCCACTTCACTGTATATGGGCCTGTAAAAATTTTTCTCTCATGAAAGTGGGCCTAAAATCGCTGTATGAATTTAATTACAACCAGTGATAACTCGCCGCTGCATTTGACTTTATTAGAAGTGCTCGCATTTGTCTGGACATTTGGCCAGAGGAGAGGAAAACTGAAGAAAACAATCTTCCGAATTCAGCCGGATTTTCGAAAGTCGAGTTTGAAGGCAGACATTCGACCCTGCAAATCGAAATTTCGTTTCATCCCTTGAAATTTTAATTTTTGAATTTTTCTTTTTGCTAACGCTTGTGCGTCGTTTGTAATGTTTGTACATTTAATATTTTCGTTTATACCCTCTTGGTTGCCCAGCTAGGGGGAAAAAATGTCGTGTCACCCACCCCGACATTTGGATTTTCAATTTTTCTTCTTGCTTACGTTTGTATGTCGTTTTTACTGTTTGTACATTTAATATTTTCGTTTGTACCCTCTTGGTTGCCCAGCTTGGGGACAATCGAAATTTCGTGTCATACCTTGTAATTTGAATGTTATCATTTTTCCTTTTGCTAACGTTCGTACGTCGTTTGTACGTCGTTTGTACTGTTCATAAATTTAATATTTTCGTTGGTACCCTCGTGGTTGCCCAGCTAGGGAAAAATAAAAATTTCTTGTCAACACCCCCCCTGAAATTTGAATTTTTTAATTTTTCTTCTCGCTAACGTTTGAACGTCGTTTGTACTGTTTGCATACTTAATATTATCGTGTTCACCTTCTTGGTTGCCCAGCTAGGGGCCAATCCAAATTTCGTGTCATCCTCCCAAAGTTTGAATTTTCAATGTTTCTGTTTAAAAGGGTTTGCACATAGTTTTGGCGGTTATTATTAATATTTTTATGGTGTTGATGTTTTCGTTAGGTAACACGTATAGCCAGGTATGATCCACTTGATTTAGAATTTGCCATAAGTCACAAATTTTAAACTTTTAATCAGAATGGCGGATGGCTTTAAAAAATGGGTTATCTGTGTGAATTAATTATTATTTATTATAGGCACGAAATAATAGTAAAGGCAACTAATGCTATCCTCAATGCTAGCTCAAAATATAACCCCTAGAAATGTTAATAAAACAGTCCTGAAGAAATACTGAACGTGGATTTTGTGACCATTTTTAATCTAAGGATTTATTGTCCATTTACGTAGAGAGTCTTCAAACCTGTTTCGTTAAGAGTACTAATGGCGGATTTTTCGGATTTTAAAATATTATTATGGGGTTTGGAGCATATTTTGGACTTTGATGGAGGTAAATTTTCTGACCATTATCAGTCAAAAAATTTATCAGAAGAAAAAATTCAAATTTCGGGGGGATGACACGAAATTTTGATTTTCCCCCCTAGCTGGGCAACCAAGAGGGTACAAACGAAAATTTCAAATGCACAAACAGCTCACATATTGTAAAAACGTAAGAAAAAAGAAAAATTTAAAAATTTAAATTTTTGGGGATGACACGAAATTTGACTTGTCCCTGGCTGGGCAATCAAGAGGGTAGAAACGAAAATATAGAATGTACAACAAGTATGAACGACGTACAAACGTTTAAAAAAACAAAAATTGAAAAAATGAAATTTTGGGGGGATTACACGATATTTTGATTTATCCTTAGCTGGGCAACCAAGAGGGTACAAACGAAAATATTGAATGTACAAACAATACAAACGTATACAAAAAGAAAATTTGAAAAATTGTAATTTCGGGAGGATACATGAAATTACCCCCCCCCCCCCAAAATCAATTTTGCCCCTAATTTTGTAATCAGGAGGGAACAAACGATAATATTGGACCTACAAACAGTACAAACGTATGCAAGGAGAAAATTTAAAAACTTTGAAATTCGGGGGGCCAACTTCACGGGGGTGAGAATACACAACTCGGTCGTACTTCGCAGATGATCACCCATCCGAGTGCTATGCGCGCTCCAGTCGGCTTGACATCTGAACTGTTCTTGAGTCGACATCATTTACTATGTATTTCTCTGACAATTTGTACGCGCCGACATTTTAGAGGTTTTTTTTTCAAAGTTGCATGAAAATGTTTATATTTGCACAATTATTTATTCTGCATAAAAATATATTAAATACCATTTTTTCAGGAATTGGAAACTTGGGTAATTTGTATTTTCGGAAATTTACTTATTTCGGCAGTTTATTAATTTTGGAAATTTCAGTTTCGTTAATAAAGATCCTCGGTAATTTTTGTTGTTAATTTAAAACGAAATTATTCATGAATTCCAATTTTTTGTTTCGTTAATTATATTTTCGGTATTTTTCTTCATGCGGCAAAAATATGTCATACCAATGATGAATTTCGAAAAATTGTGATAAATGTGTGAAAATTATGATAAAGGACACCGCACCAAATACATGGTAAAAAAGGTCTGGGTAGAATTTTCAAAGTTTCTTATATTTTTTAGTTTATGCTCTCCTGATCAAAAAATCCTCATGGCAAAAACTCAAATTATGAACAGTTTTTGCGCTACGGCGATTTAAATGTCAGATTTGGGTACATGTTTTTACCTGTGGAGTGGAATATAGCACAGACTTTTCTTCCACCCTTTGCATTGCTCTCGTGTAAGTTTATGCAGACAGAGAATTGCAATAACGAACAATGCGATTTAATCGCGTTGGAAGTGATGAGCGCTAAGCGTTTGGGCGATGTGCTAAGCGCTTAGGCAACGTAAAAAGCGTTCATATAATTGCATGTTATGGAGCATCAAACGCGAAATTCGATATCTATTTTCAAGAGGCGTTTGGTTGACTGAATCGGTGATACAAGTAGCTAATTCACAAACGTATGACAAACGCTACTTTCGTTTGAAAGATTGCATCCTAAGTTCGTCGCATAGCGCTCAAGTCGAATGGCCAGACAATCGATACCCAGCGTTGCAATTTGGCACTGATCAACCAGTTTACGTCAATCACTCTAAAGCACCTTTTATAGAAGTCTTCTTTTGTGCCAACGCTTCCATCCCACCTCCAACGCTAAGCGTTTAATAAAAGCACTCAGCCATCAAAATAAACTCACAGAGTTTCTGTTTGGCTTTGATTCGCCAGTTTTAATCAAGCAGTCTAAAATACCTTATAAGAAATGCTTATCTCGTTCGAACGGTCCACTTTAACTTCAACGCTAAGAGTTTATGAAAGCATCCAGACAACAAAATCAACTCCCAGCCTTGCTGTTTGGCTCGGATTAGCCAGTTTGGAGCAAGTAGTTTAAAGCAGCTTATAAGGAATACTTATCTCGTTCTTACTCTCCCACTTTAACTTAAAAGCTAAGCGTTTAAGAAATCACCCAGACAACCAAATCAACTACCTGCTTTGCTGTTTGGCGCTGATCAGCTGGTTCAAGTCCGCAATAATCATTTGATTACGAAAACAGCACCGCTGGGGGTTTATTTTATGATCTACGTCTGTACAATGTACATACTTACCTTTTACTCTTAGCGTTGAAGTTAAAGTCGGAGCGTTGGAACGAGATAAGTATTCCTTATAAAATGTTTTAGACTGCTTGACTTAAACTGGCGAATCAAAGCCAAACAGCAACGCTGGGAGTTTATTATGTTGTCCGAGTGCTTTCCTTAAACGCTTAGCGTTGAAGGTAGGATGGAAGCGTTGGCACAAAAGGAGAATTCTGTAAAAGGTACTTTAGGGTGCCTGACATAAACTGGTTAATCAGTGCCCAATTGCAATGCTGGGTATCGATTCTTTTGTCTAGCCATTCAACTTAAGTGCTTTGCGACGAACTTGGGATGCAATCTTTGAATTGCAAGAAGCGTTTGTCATGCGTTTGTGAATTAGCTATTTGTAACACCGATTTAGTCAACCAAAGGCCTCTTTATAATAGAAATCGAATTTCGTGTTTGAAGCTCGATAACATGCAATTATATGAACGCCTTGTGCTTTGCCTAAGCGCTTTGCGCATCGCCCGAACGCTTAACGCTTCTCACTTCCAATGCGATTACATAGCATTGTTCATTCGTGCAATATTTTTCTACATAAACTTGCACGAGAGCAATGCAAAGTGTGGGAAAAAAGTATGTGGTATATTCCACTGCACAGGTAAAAATATGTTCCAAAATCTGACTTTTAAATCGTCGTTGAGCAAAAACTGTTCATAATTTGAGTTATTCCCATAAGGATTTTTTGATCAGGAGAGCATAAACGAAAAAATATCAAAAATTTTGAAAATTCCACCGGAATTTTTTTACCATGTATTTGGTGCGGGGTCCTTTGTGGAAATTAAGTTACAAGTTTCGTAAATTCAAGATAATTTCTGGAAAATTCAGTTACAAATTTCATCATTTTCACTTACAGTAACGGAATTTCTGATACATTTTTCTGAAAATTTCGAAACTTCGAACAAAAAATTTTTACGCTTCAAGTAACGAAAATGTTATGCCCTTAAATGTGACAGAAATTACAACACTTTTTTCGTAATGTAAGATACATTTACAAAAATTCGGTGACAGGTTTGTTATTTTATAAATTTTTTTGGATAATTCAGTTACGAATTTCGTTAATTTAAGGTACCTTTACGTAAAACAATCGGAAATTTTGTAAAATTTTCAATTACTTTCTCACGTTATAACTTCGTAAAATTCAGTGTATTTCTAAGAATGTCAATTTATCAAATTGAAAACTCAAATAAGGAAACTATTGAAATTATGATTTCTACTGATCTTTTTTTATTTATTTTACTTCTTTACTGATTTTTCCTTTTCTTTTTTTCTGGTTCTTATCCTTGGCTGACACTGTTACTGTTACTGAGTAAAGCAAGAAGTAAGATTACCGCAGAAGTAAAATCAACACAGAACAGCAAAAAATAAAAATTGAATCAATTTTTTAATTTAAAATCTAAAAGTCTGACATTTTTTCATTTTGTAATTGTATATTTTGTAAAAATATATATAATTTTAGCTTCTTCAAGACATAACACTAACAAAGTTTGAAAAAAGAATTGATATTTTGAAAAATTTACTTTATATTATAAAAAATAAGTTCTTTTATATGAAGAAATAGTTTAGCCAGGTCGAAACTCAAGGATATCTCTCTAATATTACTATGAATCTCAAAAAGAATTAAGACAAAAAAAACAATAGTGACATTTTTGAGAAAATTCACTTTTTAGTTTTTTCGAAAAATGTATACCATTTTCGTAAACTTCAACAAAATTCAAGTTTCGTGAAGGTATTTTAAAGAGTGTAGATTGAACTACAAGTTTCGACAAACAAAATTAAATGATATGAATTTGTTCCCAAAATACAACTTTTTAAAGAAAACTGTCGTCAATTTTTTCAGAACTCACCTGCATATTCAAGTGGCTCTAAGTTCATGAAAATATTTTCTTGGTGAAAATTAAAAAATGCGTCTCTTATATTTTGCCTAGGAGAACGATATATTTCTGCCTAAAACAATTCCGTGCCATCATCAGGATCAGGGACTACTTTCACTACTTTTTTTAAATTCATAAGGTAGTGTGGTCTGTAGTTTTCATTGTCTAACATCGTTTCTTGTACAGACTTCTGGTGAAAACCAGATTTTCCTGTTTATGAACCACATTCCAATAACCGTTTCTTCAGATTTTGTACAACACAGCATTCAGAAAGTGGAAATTGTTTGTGAGTCGTCTGAGTCAGTCAGTCGAATTAGGTAGAATTGGGGAAGCGCTTAGGGGTTGCAGAAGGTCCTACGATACTTGGCACGGTTGAAATAGAACGGGTCAACCTCTCACACTTGGAGTGATAAACGACCAACCGCGACCGTTAAGGTTCAAAGTTGCCGGGCCGTGAACCGTGAGCAGCTTCTGCATCCACTTTTACAACATCCTTCCTCCCGACTCTATGCAACCCACCGACTCAACACAAGCCTTGCTCATTCTACGATTTATAGCAGAGCCGACTGTAAAGAAATTAAAAAAACAGAGAGAAAAGCTGGACCTATTTTTCATGCTCTTCTGTTTTCAAGGTCTCACTTTTAGTCCTGAATTCTGCATTACTTAAGGCCATGTGACCGACTTTCTACCTTACCGACACTTTTTTTATTTGTAAACTTATTTTCATACGAATAGCCACATCGAGTTGAAAATTTGGGATAATAAATAAGAACCATTAAGAAACGCGGCTCTGGCACTAAATTTGTATAATTATGGAAAAAGCAAGAAGAAAAATTATTTACAACAATTTTTTTTTATAATTATAACAATTTAGGGCCAGAGCCGCGTTTCTTAGTGCTCCTTATTTATTATCCCAAATTTTCAACTCAATGTAGCTATTCGTGTGAAAATAAGTTTACAAATAAAAAAAGTGTTGGTAAGGTAGGAAGCTGGTCACGTGACCCACTCGTCACATGGCCTTAAAATAGAAAATCTTCTCATTTATTAATCTGGACCGTTATTTAAAACGCCTCTTACAGACATTCCCTGACTTTCCACTGATTTCCAGGTTTCTTCCTGACCTAAGGTTTTGCCAAAATGTTCTTAATACAATTTTTAAATAATTTTATTTTGTTACAAAATTTATGAGTACTCTTAGAAAACAAATTAATACTTAAAAATATTAGAACCTGTCGAAAATTTGATGAGATACAATGTTTCTCCTGCTTTTTTAGGTAAACTGTATACTTGAACAAACATATATTATTTAAATAACTGTACAATTATTTAAACAAATTATTTTATTTGTCTTATTGATTAAAGGGCATATAACGTCTAGAAAATATATTAACTTCGAGACTTACCTGAAAAAAAAAACAAATTTAAATCGTTTAGACAATTGAAGTTAGTTATAAAGTGACTGGGTATTCTTAAATTAACGATAATTGATTATTATTTATAAAAACAAAATTTGCAAAAAGCGTTAATAAACCGCAATATTTCGTAAAATACAAATTTGTCACTTATGGGGTTTTCTTGGGGGGCCCATAAGAGTGTCTTAAACTCATTCACCCTCAAAATTTATCAACCAAAGCATCTCGAAATGTGGAACTAGTGCGAGTTTTAATTAATAAAAATCATCCTTTAAGACAGAAAGAGATAGAAAAATATCTCGGGATTCCAAAACCTATTATTGTTTCGGAAATTTTGAGCCAAGATTTGGGGAGGAGCCTGGTCAGTGGCGACTGTGTCCTTCACCACGACAACGCGCATGCCCATTCATCGCAGCTCATTCAGCAATTTCTGGTGAAACACGGCTTCACACAACTTGCGCAGCCCCCATAAAGTCCTGCTCTGGCTCCCTGTGATTTTTGGCTGTTTCCCAAATTGAAGTGTCCTCTAAAAGGAAAACGATTTCAAGACGTAGAGGCAATAAAGTAGAATGCGATGAAGCAGCCTTTATTTATTTCAAAAGGCCGCCACAAGGTCGGATACTTTCCGGTCAGACTTCGCAAACTCCTCGTCGTCAGGTTAATACTGATTCGAGAACTTTAAAAATAAGGAAACTAGGGCTCGTGGAAAAAAATTTGAAATCGCTAGGTCTGTTACACCAGCCCCCCCCCCACTCTTAATTTTTGGATTTTTTATAGCCCACTGAATTGCGCCGCAAATGCGCTCATATGCGCCACCAATAAAAAATTTTGCACCACGAAACTCTAAGAGTTATAGCCAGTGTTACGTGGGGGTGACAGCCAGCCCCCCCCCCCTTTGAAAAATCAAAGTTTAAATTGCATGAACTTGAACATCTTCAAATGCGCTGATATAAATCATCAAAAAAAATTTTTGCGCAACATTGATAACCGAGTTATCATCGATCAAAATGGGGGGGAATTCACCATAGCCATCTGTCATAATTTCAGATGGGCTCAAATGCACCACCACTTAAAAATATTGCGCTAGCTAATTAACAAAGATAGCAGGGGGGGGGGGCAGTTTGACGCAGGTGTTATATCTTCGACAGTTATATGGAATATAAAATTACGGATATGGAGCCAATCGTCTTTCAATGCGCTCATATGCGCCACCAAATTTTTTTGCAAGCTTTGAAAACTGTCCACGATACGAAGCTTTTAACACTTTAGAAAGTGATGACCATGTGATGACCACCAGAATAAAAAGTTTTTAATTCGCAGTGATAAAGGAACTGTCGCGTGGGGTTTCAAATGCGTTGAGAGCTTCGTATCGTGGACAGTTTTCAAAGCTTGCAAAAAAATTTTGTGGAGCATATGAGCGCATTTGAAGACGAATAGCTCCATATCCGTAATTTTAGATTCCATATAACTGTCGAAGATTTAACACCTGTGTCACACTGCCCCCCCCCCCCAATGCTAACTTTGTTAATTAGCTGGCGCAAAATTTTTCAAGTGGTGGCGCATTTCAGCGCATTTGAAATTATGACAGAAGGCTACGGTGAATTCAAAAAACTGTTATTATTTTAGAAAAATCGCGCCAAGCCCCCCACCCCATTTTGATCGCTGATAACTCGGTTATCGATGTAGCGCAAATTTTTTTCTTGGTGGCGCATATGAGCGCATTTGCGGCGCAATTCAGTGGGCTATACAAACCCGAAAATTAAGAGTGGGGGGGGGGCTGGTGTAACTGACCTGAAATGGCCTATACCAGATGCAATTTTATCTTTTCATTCTTTATTTTTTTTGGGAAAGAATAATAATTTCGCCATTGGCAGTATTCTAGAATGCAGGTAATGAATTGACCCATCTGAGATGAAAAGCTGCTATCCAATACGTCCAATCTGCCATATAGCCAGGAGCTAAACACTATCATAAAAGTTGATGTATAACCGGGGTAATGGTGGAAAATAGACAATAGACTGTAGGAAGGAGTGACAGAGACCAACGATCTAGATCGACGCCAGGGATCTGGAATGAGGATTTTTTTCTCACCTGAGGGAGTGGCAATACGTGGCGATTGTTCTCATCTTTCATCCAACGACATTGGATGAAGGAGGGGTGGAAGTGGGGGTGCGGATCGAACAGGTCCCTGACTAAATGGAGCACTCGCTGGAAGCTACGACCGGAAAATAGACACAGGCCGCCATAAAGTACTCTCGCCGCGCCGGGCACCATTACTTTTTTGCTTCTCAAGCACTCTAAAGTCTAAAGCCATCGCAAGACTTGCAGAACGGATGTTTCCCCGTTCTCTGAAGAACTTACGATACATTTTTCCCAGATGATAAAAAATCACTCTTGTCAGCTTCGATCAGTTTTTTTTTAATCATCCTTCGCTTCAGTCTACTCATCCCTTTAATGGGTAAAAGAATGAAAAATTAAACGTGAAGCAACATAAGCTTTGTTGATTAAGAATAAAAAAATCTCGTAAAATACATAAACTTCAAACAAAGGCCTTCTAAATCATAAAGGTAATTTTTAGCTTCCAGTATTATAAAATTAAATCGGTTTAAATTAAAGACTTTCAAATTAAGGAGTTTGCAAATATTAAATGAGGCCGTTCAAAAACTATGTCACGGTATTTTGAACACTTTCCACCCCTCCCTTTCTTCATCACAGATCATCACATTTTTTTAAATAATAAATAATAATAAATAATGTGAACTTTTAAACCCAAAAAGATGAAATTTCAACCAAGAAATATGATTTTTCATGAAAATAGTTGAATGTTTAACGAACAAAAAAATTTATTTTACACCAAACAGTTGTATGTACAATCAAATAGTTGAACTTTCAAGCAAAAGAAACGAATTTTGTACTAAATAGTTCAACTTTTAACCTACAAAGACGAATTTTTAAAGAAAAAAGCATTAACTTCAACCACAGTTTCGTTCTTTATAAGATAGTTGAATTTTTAATCAAGAAATTTTCTACCAAAAAAGATGAATTTATATTCCAAAAAGACGAATTTTTAACAAAGGAGTTGGATTTTTTGAACAAACAAGATGACCAAAAAGTTTAATTTACAACCAAATAATTGAATTTTCAAGCCAAAAATAAAAACTCCTTGAAAGACCGTTGAATTTTTAATTAAAAAGGATGAATTTACTATCCAGAAAGACAAATAATATGAATATTCTAATAGTTAAACTTTCTACGAGAATAATAGAATTTGTAACCTAAAAAGACAAATTTTCAAGAAAGCAGTTGAATTTTAAAGTCAAAAAGATGAATTTTCTACAAAACAGTTCAGTTTTCAACCAAAAAAATATGCATTTTTAACAAAAAAGTTGATTTTCAAAACAAAAATTTCAATTTGAAACTATAAACTATACATTTTCAGCCGAAAATGGAATGGTTAAATTTGCAGTTAAAAAGATTGATTTTCAACCCAAAAAAAAACGGATTTTCTACAAAATAGTTCAATTTTCCAACAAAGGGCTGGATCTTTAACTATTGAAATCAAGTTTTAACAAATCAGTTCAACTTTCAACCAAGTAGTTGAATTTTTAATACAAAAAGAAAAAAAATCTCAATGAAAAATATAACAGTTAGTATTTCAACTGAGAAAAGATTTTAATTTAAAATAAAAAAAAATTGCATTTTCAATCAAAAAGGATAAAGTGTGAATTTTGTAGAGAACAATTGAAGTTTCAATCCGAAAATATGAGTTTACTCCCAAAAAAGTTGAATTTTCAACCCAAAGATATGAATTTTTAGCAAAAAGATTAATTCTAAATCAAACAGTTGAACTTTAAACTAAAAAAGATAAATTTTCAACCAAAACTGGAATGTTTATATTTGTTATAAATATCTTTATCTTAACATTCTTTAAATGTGATTCACTAATAATAATACCCAAACAAAATTTTTATGCAAATCTCTGCTTTGAGAAGAATCGATTTTTTAATAATTATACGTATATACAGCCTACGTTATTTAACCTATTAACACACAAAATTTAATATAAGTCTGTTGGATGTAATTCTTCAGTAACTTTTACACAAATTTTTATTTATTGATTACTTTTAGATATTTAGTACTTTTTATGATGAAAACCCGATTTTTTAGTAATTAAAGACACCTACGGTAGGGTGGTTCAAAAGAATTTTTCTTATGACGTCTCTCTCTCCTGTTTTCTTTCATTTAGTGTAGAAATAATTGTGCAATTTTTATAAATGAAAAAAAAAATTTATCCCGCAGTCCAAGGCTTTCAAATGCTAGAAAGTGTTAATTAATATTTTTTTACATGACAAATGAGTTACGTAAAACAATAATTATAACAATAAGATGGGAGAAAAGTTTCATCCTGATTTTATTCAAAACAAAAATGATTTAAAATTAAAATTATTAAAATTATTTTCAGTGATGCCTATTATTATTTTATTGTCAAAATTATTGCTTTCACGGAAGTCATTTTTAATTTTTACAAAAACAAGAAATAATTAACAGACCACAGGTTAAACATTTTTTTAATTTATAAAAAATAGCACCATTATTTTTACACCAAATGCAAGAAAATAGGGAGTGGGACAATGAGAAGAACATTTTTTTTTTGAGGCACTGTGACCTACAGCCTACACTATTCAACGGATCGATACAAAAATATCAAGATTGGATGGATGTAATTTTAAAACATATCTAAATATTTAAATTTAATCAATAGAAAAAATTACAAGATCTTCGAGAATGTATTAAAAAGGGGAAAAAAGGAAATCTTGGCGAGTTGTTATCTTTTTTTGATAATAATAATCTGGCTAAGATTTCCTTATTTTCCTTTTTAAAACATACTGAAAGTTGCTGTAATTTATTTAAATTGAAAAATTAATTAAAAATTTAGATATCTCTTATAATTACTCGGCAAACTTTTATTTCACGGACTATGTTGATTGTGCTAGTAAATGTTTACTTTGCAGAATTTTAAATTTTTTAATTTGATTAAATTACAGAGACTTTCAGAAATTATTAAAAGGGTAAAAATAAAAACTTGGCGAGATTATTATTATTAAAAATAAGAGAGAGAAAATCTCGCCAAGTTTTTATTTGTTCCACTTTGAATTCATTCTGAAAAGCTTCTGTAATTTATTTAAATTGTAACTTAATAAAAAAATGTACATACCTTTTCAAATTACTTGGCAAACTTTGATTTCACAAACTATGTTGACTGTACTATCAAATTTTTACTTGCCGGAACTGTTTGCATTGTAGATGTTCTTGGTGAAATATATATTTAATAAGAAAAGGTTTTTGTGTCAAGTGATCTCTTTGAAGTAAAATGATCTGAAGTAAAATTGTCTCAATGTATAATTAGTAACATCATGCTGCAATGTTCTCGAGTCTCGCACGTGCCACGACTTTGCACAGAGAAGCTGCAATTAATCTCACGGGTTTTGCGAATTAATGGTCGTGAGCAGTTAATTAATTATTCCAGTCGCAGGTATATTCGCTATGCTATGCGATCCGGGTTGCGCGGCTCGCATTCATCATTCGCTTAAGATCAAGAGCAACGTTGAGTAATACGAGTAGAGTATTGCTCAGCTAGCAAGGAACCAGGAGTACTCCAATTATCTCAATGGGCAAACGGTCTTCACAAATTATTTCAATCAAAATTGAAAACAAAATCATGGCAATCTTTAAAATTCTAACTCTAAATAAACGGTATGGTCACATTTTATCGTGTTATAATTAAGGAGTAAGCAAACAAAACGTGATAAATCCACTTGAGTTCATTCACTCAGAGAAAAAGTTGTCTTGAAACAGAAATACCGCCCTCTTGAGTGATTTGTTTTGAACAACATACATATTTTTTTATACGAACATATTTATTTGCCTGGAGGCTTAGATGAATTTTGTCGCACACGAATAATGTTTGCTGTAAAAGTATTCTTTTTCAGACAAATGAAAAAGAGGAAATTCCATTTGTGTCAAGAGATATCCTTTTGAGACAAGAGGAAATTTCCCTGAGTATTTCTCAATATTTAGGGGTATATTGATAAAAATGATAAAAATGAAATTTAAAATAGGCTATAATAATCGATGAGGCTGTTAAATAAATTAAATTAAAAGAAATCGGTTTAATTTAATACTGTTTTGAAGTTATTAACAAAATGAACATGGATTTATTCACTTTTGATTCAGGAAAGTCATATTTCACTTATTATGCATGTTCTAACGACATAAATTTACAATTTCTTGTTCACATATGAAATAAGAAGATAATTTTATACATGATTAGTATATTTTCAATTTTTAAGTTAAAATTTCGAAGTTTTATAAATTTACATATTACATGAGAAATATTGAAAAGTATTTATGGATTTTAACAAGTGCTTACATGTTTAACAAGTGTTGCCTATTTACGAAATGAATCTGTATTCGGAAATTGAAATTTTCTAAAGATTACTTTTATTTTATGCGGAAACACGTAAAAAACTAGAAGAACAATTTTTGTTCTCCAACTTAAGTTTGATAATTGAATATTGATGGTACTCGAAACATACAAAGACAATCCTATGTTTCTCTCGCTTTTCGCGTGTTTTTTCTCTCACGAATTTTTCGCCATTTTAATGTGACAGTTTATTCGTTGATGATTTACAGCAGATGATCTTAATTAACTGGAAAACTGGCCAAAAATTATCTTTTTTTAGTATAATATTTCAGCAAGGACAATATATTTTCTGACAAAGTTTTATTTAAAATATTATCATTAATTAATGTGTGAGAGCAACAAATTAAATTTAACCTGAACACAAAATTTCGCCTCTTCATTATTCATACCTTTTACCTAAATGAAACATTTTTTTGGCATTTTTATACACTAGAATCAAAGTTTGAAGTTAAATGAACAATATTTATTGGTACGAAGCGTTCTTTCTTTATTATTTATAAATATTTGAGGACTTTTCATTTGAAATTACATTTTCCAATATTATTTGATATTTAATTAATTGATGGATGTTGAATTTCAGTCAGCATACCCCATACACTGGGGTACGGTGACGGTCATATCACTTCCGTTTATTTAAACAATATGAACATAGTAAAATAAAAATTATATAATATAATGATTCTGTAAAGTGTAATGTAACGAAAAAAAATTACTCCAGGCATTTTCAACACTAATTTAATGTTTTATTATTAACCAAAGTAAAGTATGTGGCGAAAGCAGTTATAAACTTTTACTCCTTGCTGAAATACATGGGCACGCTGCGGCGCGGCATCATGCCCGATATTTCACTGCCCAAGATTCAATTCATTTTAATACATTCAAAACGTTTATAGAAACAAACCATGATACCAGAAGTTTAATAAAATACTTTACCTATTAAAATCTAATTTTTTCATGCTTTAAGTATTTAAAAATATGCAGTAAGTGCTTAATTTCAGCCAAAGACTTTTTCATCGGTTTCCGCCGAAACTGTTTTTTCATAATTACTCTTCTGACGAGAATTTTAAAAGAGAAATTGCATCAAATCCCTATTCTTCTAATTAGTGAAAACTATTTTATGTGAAATACTAACATGAATATCAAAAAATACGGACGGTACTTGTCATAGTCACCGTGCCCCGCACCGACACCATACCCCACTCCCCCTATATAAAAATTCCCTGAAAATTCCAGGTTTTCTGGTTTTTCCATTAGACTATGCGAAATCCTAAGTATCTTTTAGGCGTTTAACAAATTAAATCAAAGAAAAAATGTCGACTCATAAGGGGGGTGGGGTGTTCATATTTGTGACGTCACCCTGGGGGGTTCAAGCTTGGTGTGATGATCCGTGACGATGAAGGGTAGGGCGGCCAAATGTTAAAAATACCATGACGTAGTTTTTGAACGCCCCTTTATTCATAAGAATACAAGATGTATCCAATCTCATTCCAAGTCACAGGTGAAATGGGATTTTTCTTCAGCGAAAAGAAATAGCAAAATTCTAGTAAGCAGAATCATGAAATATCCTGTGAGGTGAATAAATGTGTTTTTAAAAGGAATTTCCTTTTCTCTGTCATCTTGTGTGTAACATCAGGTATTTTGAATGCAATAGGCAGGGAGAGTGTGTGTTCGAGTTAGAGACCTGAGCATGTATCACGTAAGTGAACTAACAAGATTCAATACACCTATAGGGTACACGTAGTGCATATGCTGACGGATCACCAATGTTGTCCAATCAGAGCGTAGCGTTTGAGTATGCCATCGTCTAATGCTGGCCGGTATTGAACGTTACACAGTTGAGATTATCGGTAAACTGATAATCAAATTCAAGCTGGATGACGGTCAATCGCGGCAGGAAATTGGTATAAATTCCCTCTCTCAGGGACTTCAGGAACGTTATTTCATAGTTATTCTCTTTGTTAAAGAAAACTTCATGAAAACCTTGTTTGTGACGAATTAAATGAAAAAGGAAGAATAATTAACAAAAAATTATATCTTCTTTGTTTATAAGAAGAATAACATTTTCTTTTTTTACGTCTGGGAAAATTTATAATTGATAAATTTAGGTAAGAACCTAATAAATACGATATCCTCGTCTGGAAGATGTCGTATTTATTAAGTTCTTACCTAAATTTATAAGTATCTTATTTGGCTCTTAAATGTTTTTGATATCAACGAAATTGCAATCCTATCTAAATAAATATATAAAAAATATAAAAATGCTCATGCAACATCAGCTCATGTTAGAAGGCAAAAAAACTCTTTTCGTTCGTCCTCCTCTTGTTAAAATTTCCAACTCTAAACAATTTTCCTAATTTTTTTCACAATTAAACTCGTTTCATTCATCAAGCCATTACAAATATTCATCTACAGTTTTTAACGTTCAAGATATTCAACATTTTAAATATGGAAAAGCGTTTGGGGGAAAATGGAGAGCCACAATATGTTGGATGTTGATTAGAATACATTACATTTCTGCTTTCAACTGGAGAATATTTTTATCTTCATAACACTTCACTTTGAAAAACAGTCTTTCCATGTAAAAGCTCAAGCTTTTATATGTAAGCTTTTCTTTTATATTTAAAAATAATTTTTCGTCATAATTTTAAAACTAAGCAAATAAATTATTAAAGGAAAAAGGCAAATGTATAAGCGATATTTTGAAGCCGGTGCTGACAGGAAGAACCATAAGAAAATAAGACTAAAAGAAAAGATATTCTAAAAGCAAATTTTACTTTTTAATGAACACTTACTTAGTGATTTTGATCAACATTTACATGTGATCTGAAAAAAATGCCTCATTTTTCTATCTTTTTACACGCTGATAACCAAAAATCAATACTATGACATAGCAAACATTTTTCAACGCATATCAAAATGTCAAGAATTTCACTTCAATTTGAGCCATCTCTGAAAAAATCGGACTAATAGAAAAGCTTCCAACATATATAGAGACCTAAAAAACGAAATTTCTCCATTTTTCTTGTTTTTAACCTATGATTAGGAAAAAACATCCTATTATATCGAAATTTTATTTTTTTAATGAACTTCTACATTCCAAGATCTTTAACTCCAACGACCGTCAAAGACTATCGAACTAACAGAAAATATTTCAGCACACTAATAAAAAAAAAACGAAATTTCTTTATTTTTCTAATTTTAACCCACTGATAGTAAAAAAATTATGTAGCAAGTTTTTTTAATGCACATCGATATGACAAGACCTTTAGTTTCAGCTATCTTTAAAGACAATTGAACTAATAGAAAAGCTTCCAATATATAGTGTTCTCAAAAACGAAATTTCATCAATTTTCTGATTTTCAACCTCTGATAAAAAAGAAAAAACTCTATCACATAGACAATTTTATTTTTTAATGCACATCTACATGATAAAACTTCCATTTTGACAAATTTCTAAAGAAAATTGGACTAAAAGAAAAACGTACAGCATAGCAGAAAAAAAAGAAATTAACCGAAATTAATTAATAAAAAAAAAAAAAAAATTAATAAAAATACACAAAAATGTGTCTTTTTATGAGATGAACGACATTTATTTGAACAAAAAGTAAAAAATGTCTTGGGTGACCTTTTCGGAAGTGAACCCACTTAAAAAGCTGTTTTATATCTCAAATTTGAAATTTTTAAACTTAAATCTAGAAATAATCTCCTTTAATGAAAAAACTCATAGAAAACCTTATGCGAATTGAGAAACATTTGTGCTTTTTAATAGACTTTCGCGGTTCAAATTATCTAATATCTATTATTTATATCTTATATCTATTATCATAGAAATTATCTGATAAATTATTTTACATATTATAGATGTTTTATGTCAGTACTTTTTGCTGAAAAGTAGTATTTTTTTAAAAGAATTTTCATATAAAATCTTTCAGTTTTGTTAACTTTTCTTACTGGTCAACATTTTTTAAACAAAAATCATGTTTAATTGGAACAAGATTTGGAATCTTTTACCAATTTTGGATTATGTTAGTGTTTTTCGTCGGAAATTGGTATTTTTAAAAAAGAAAATAGATTTCAGAAATTTACAAATTTCAGCAATTTAGCTCTTACATCAAAAAATGTTATTTTAAAACTAAAATCATTATAGTTCTATTATTCGTTCGCAATTATTGGTATTTTTAATAAAAAATTATTACACTTCAAAGAATATTAAAATTTTTTCCACAACTTTAGTTAATAATTAAATTTAATAATAATAATAAATTTAAAAAATAAAAAAAAATAATAAAAATTTAATAATAAAATTTACAAGCTTGAAAAATTCGGGATTGTGTTAATGTTTGTTGTCGGTAATTAAAGTTTTCATTAGTAAATCAGTAGATTTCAAAGAAGATGCCTAATTGTTTAACAATTTTGGGTTATATTGAAATTTAAAAAAGAATATTGGCATTTGAAAAAAATCATTATTATTCGAACAAGGTTTAGAACCTTTTAACAATTTTGGATTGTGTAAGTGTTTTTCGTTGTAAATTATTGGCATTGTTTAATAAAAAATAAGTCGATTTCAAAGAACATTTACAATTTTCAACAGCTTTAGGTTATGTTGGTGTGTTTCACCTGAAATTTGTATCTTTAAACAAAAAATCATTAGATTTAAATCCAAAGAATTTTGTTTAAAACAAAATTTAGAATTTTTCAACAGTTTTAGATCATATTAGTACTTTTCGTCGAAAATGTTTGATATTTTTATTTAAAAAACATTATATTTCAAAGAAGATTGTGTACAATTGTAAGGTCCGTTAAGCTGGCAGGACCACATTGCAAAAATTGACTAAAAACCTATAGGGAATTTAGGGCTCATTTAGGGCTAATTTCATGCCCTATTGCCAAATTTAATGCTCTGCATTTAAACAAAAAAACCGGTGTCATGCTAGCTTAACGTTAAGTTAGCAGGACCACACATATAACAAAAACAACTTAGGCAATACTTCTTTGCACAATGACTTAGGGCTCTCAAAATAGACATACAAATTTTTTAATCTTCGTTAAAAAAAATTTTCTTCAAACAATTATTAAAATAAATAAAAAAACACTTACGTTACCCAACATAATTTCAGGCTCCTTTAAGTGATAAAAAAGAACTGACAATGTTTGTTCGTCTTATAATATACTTATGCCAAAGCAGCAAGATAAATCTATTATTTATTGTATAACCGTAAGCTATGTATGGTTAAATGAATTAAAAGGATGATGAAAATGTTTTCGCCAACGCTCAAAAAACTTTAAATTTGATTTAGCTAAAATTTTTACTAACTGAAACCAGTCACTGAACTGTGGTTTAGAATCAGTTCTTTTCACTGATGCACTGATGCAGGTCAGTTTTACTAAACCTTCAGAAAAATTAACTAAATTATAACTAGAATGCTGTCACTGATTGAAATTTGGAGAGTAAAAAAAATATACTGTTTGAGCACTGATATTTTTAACTAAAGAAATGTAACAATTTTGTAGAATTTAAAGTTACTCATAATAGAAACATGCTTAAATGTAATAACTATTTATTTCTTTTAATAAAAAATTTGAACACTGCCCGCAATTGAGGATTAATACTATCCGTTTTTTAATTTAACACCGACCTTTTCTTTAACGCTGATACTTCGAATATCCCCTGATAATTAGAATGCCTGATATCGCTCTTAT